>CAUYQG010166722.1:0-12457 GCA_963574415.1 Tarsius wallacei
CACAGGCAAGAGGAGGAGGTGGGACTCGACTGTGTCCAATTGACTTTTCCTCTGGTGACTGTCACACAGATGGCCCGAGTTTCCCAGCACCTCCCTGGTACAACACTGAGCCAGTGCAGAGACGCAAAGAGACCCCAGACACGGAAGATGCTCGGAGTCACAGGGCCAAAGGTGGCGGGTACCTGTCCTGCTGTCCTGAAGGTGCTTCTGGTCATCGTTGAGTACGTAGTTTCGGAGGAAGTTGGCAAAAGAGCCGTTGCGCTGCAGCAGGGCTTGGTAGGGGCCCACCTCGGACACCCGCCCGTCGGCCAGCACAACAATGAAGTCTGTCTGCGGCAGGAAGCTGATGCCATGCGTCACCAGCACCCGAGTCTGGAGAAGGCAGCAGGCGGTCACCCCAATGCCCTCAGCACACACTTCCCGCACAGACACACAGCCAGAGAACGAGTGTGGGACGCCCTGTGCCAGGGAGTGTGGACAGGCACGTGAGCGATTCACCCTGCAGCCTGCTAGGCCTCGGGGCTGTGCGTGTCCACAGGTTTCCTCTGCCGTCCACCCCTACGGCTGCTGCTCAGGACCCCTGCTATCTCCAGGGCTTGCCCAAAGCCCTCAGCCTCCCACCACTTCTCTCCCTGATCTCACCTTTGCCCCCTCAGCTTACAGCAGGCCTCACCTTGCCCGCCAGCACACCTTCTGGCCCGATTACTTGGTCGAAGATATGCTTGGCTACATGAGAGTCTACCGCAGACAGTGGGTCATCCAGCAAAAAGGTGTCAGCGTCACTGTAAACAGCTCGAGCCAGACTGATCCGTTGCTGCTGGCCACCAGACAGGTTAATGCCCTGGAGGGAGGAGGATGGGAGAGGTGGGGTTGGGGTAAAAGGGGGTCAGATGGCCACAGGAGGACAAAGTCCTGTCCACCTTCATTCAGCAAGGCAGACCCCTGAATCCACATTTCACACAATGTCTAGTCTGTCCCTGCTGAGTTGCGGGGCCACAGGGGAGGGGGCAGTGGCTGAGTCCTCCTAGGGCAGGTGAGGCCTCCTTCTCCCTTGGACTTCTCAGCCCCCTGTCACCACCCTGCCCAGTTGGTTTCCTGCCCAACCAGAGTGTCCATCTACTAATGAATGGATAAACAAAGTGTGGTGTGTTCATACAACAGAATACCATTCAGACATTGTGACATGTGCTACAACATGGACATGCTTTGAGGACATTGTAGTAAGTGAAATAAACCAGTCACAGAAAGACCAATACTGTATGATTCCACTCAAGCAAGGTAGCTAGATGACAGGGTTTGAATACGTGTCCCTTCAAAAGTCATGCTGAAACTTAACCCCCAACATGGCAGTATTGAGAGGTGGGGCCTTTGAGAAAAGATTGGATTGTAAGGGCTCTGTCCTCATAAATAGTTAATCCACTCATGGATTAATGGGTTAATGAATTAATGGGTTATAGCAGGCGTGGGACTGGTAGCTTTTTAAGACAAGAGAGAAGCCAGGCACAGTGGTTCATGCCTGAAATCCCAGCACTTTGGGAGGCTGAGGCAGGAGGGTTGCTTGAGCCCAGGGTTCGAGACTAGCCTGGGCCGCAAAGTGAAGCCTTTTCTCTCCAAAAAAGTTTTTAAAGATTAGCCAGGCATGGTGGTACACTCCCGTAGTCCAGCTACTCAGGAGGCTGAAGTAGAAGGATCGCCTGAGCCCAGCAGAGACTGCAGTGTCCATGGGCGTGCCTCTGCACTCCAGCCTGGGAGACAGAGTGAGATTCCTACTCAAAACAAAACAAAACGATACCAAGAAGAGAGACCTGAGTAGCGCACTCAGTCCCCTTGCCATGTGATGCCTAGTGCCTACCTTGGGACTCTGCAGTATCCCCACCAGCAAGAAGGCCCTCACCAGATGCAGCCTCGACCTTGGACTTCTCAGTCCTCTAACTGTAAAAAATAAATTCATTTTCTTTACAAATTACCCAGTTTCAGGTATTGTTATAAGCAACAGAAAACAGACTAAGACACTAGAGGAGTCAAATTCCTAGAAACAGAAAATAGGATGATGGCTGCCAGGGGCTGAGGGCAGGGGCAACTGGGGAGTTAATAGGTACAGAGCTTCAGTTTTGCAGGATGAAAAAGATCTGGAGATGGGTGGCACCACAGTACGACTGTACTTAACATGCTGAACTGTACGCTAAAAAATGGGCTAAAGATGGTACCTTTTATGTTATATGCATCTTACCACAGTCAAAAATAATTAATAAAAAACACACAAAATCTTCACTGACGTCCCGTGTTTTTTAGAGTAAAGGCCAAGATCATAATCAAGGTCATCACGGTTCTGCCCCACTCTGTCTCTTCCTGCTATTTCCCAACCTCCAGTTCTTCCAAAGTGTGCTGGAATGCCAGCCCAGGTCCACCCACTGTTCCTCGGCTCACCGTCTCCAATGGCTTTCCATCATTCTGGGTAAAATCACAGTCCTTAAAGGGGCTGGTAAGGCCCTAAATGACCTGGCTGTCTGGTCACCCTTCTGGCCTCATTTCCTCCTCCTGACCACTTGTTTCACTCTCATGACCCCAGAGAGGGCTCCATGACTCCACACAAGGCCTCATGACCCCACACAGAGCTCCATGGCTTCACACTAGACTCCATGACCCCACACAGGGCTCCAGGACCCCGCATTGGACGCCACGATCCTACACAAGGCTTCACGGACCCACATTGGACTCTGTGACCCCACACAGGATTCCAGGACCCCGCACTGGACTCCAGGACCCTGCATTGGACTCCATGATCCCACACAGGGCTTCATGACCCCCACACTGGATTCCATGACCCCACGCTAGACTCCATGATCCCACACTGGACTCCATGATCCCATACAGGGCTTCATGGCTCCAGAAAAGACTCCAAGACTCCCAGACATGCCATATTTTATTTTATTATTTTATTTTATTTTATTTTATTTTGAGTTGGAGTCTCACTCTGTCACCCAGGTTGGAGTACAGTGGCACGCTCACAGCCACCGCAGCCTTGACCTGCTGGGTTCAGGCAATCCTTCCATATCAAGTAGCTGGAACTACAGGTGTGCCACCATGTCTGGCTAATTTTTTGATCTACTGTAGAGATGAGGTCTCATCAAGTTGTCCAGGCTGGTCTCAAACCCCTGGGCTCAGGCAATCCTCTCACCTCATCCTCCCAAAGTGCTGGGATTACAGGCTTGAGTCACTGCGCCCGGCCCCCCAGACATGTCTTTATGGCCCCAAGACAGAGCTTCGTGGCTCCAGACAGGGCTGGTTCTCTTTCTTTGTCTAGGTCTCTGACACCCAAGCTACCCTAACAACTCAGCCCTGAAGGTATTCCTATATTCCTTCCCTGCTTTATTTTTTCCACTGAACATTTATCTAACATTTATTTCACTCATGTATTTTGCTTATTCTCTCTTTCTCCCACTAGAATGTAACCTATGTGAAGGCAGAGATTTTAGCCTGGTGTATTCCCTACTGTACAACTATTGCCTGGCATATAGTAGGTGCTTAATAAAAATCTGATAAAAGAATGAATGAATGGATAAATGATGAGCTCTTCTCCTTCAGTTGCTAAGATTCAGCTTAAAAGTGCTGCTCCTGCTTATGCAGGTTCCCCCCGTGCCCTCTCCATACCCTGCGTAGGTCTTCAGGCTGGCCCCTGGGCATTCTACAGCCCCCACCTGTTCATGAGTGGAACAGGTAATAGAACTGCTAAGAGATCTGCTTCCCCAGCGCCTGGCACAGAGTCAGGCATGAGTTACATGAGCGTGTGAATGAATGAATGAATGAACCTGGGCTGAGCTGAGGTGGGCAGCTGTATGTACTAGCTTCTCGGGGTTGGGGGGGGGACCTTGTACCTTCTCTCCAATCTCTGTCTGGTCCCCACCAGGCAGCATCTCCAGGTCAGCCAGCAGGGCACAGGTCTCCAGAGCCCGCTGGTAGCGCTTGGTGTCCAGGGCTTTGCCAAACAGTATGTTCTCCTGAAGAGTGCAGTTCTGGATCCACGCCTTCTGGGGCACGTAGGCTACGGAGCCCTGGCCACAGGGAAGGTTGACCTTGGGGCTTGCCCAAGACCTGGCCATGCTCCAGGCCCTGCCCGGGAGCCCCTTCCTCTCTTACCTTCACGTGCACCTTGCCTTCCAGCTTCTCCATCTCTCCCAGCAGGGCAGACACCAGGGAGGACTTCCCACAGCCCACGGGCCCCACCACGGCCACCAGTGCCCCTTTGGGGACCTGGATGTCTAGGCTGGGGGCAAGGAGCCCGGGAGTCCAGTCAGAAGCAGGGATCAGAGCTTTGGTCCCACCCCTCCACCTGAAGAACCAAGCCCCCCCACGTCCAGACACTGCCCTGGCAAGCTGAGGCTCTTCTTGCATTGCTGGTCGAAGATGCTGGGAGGCGGGGGTGGGTGCTGCTATTGAGCGAACCTTCAGGTCAATACCATGAGCAGCCGAGAAGGGAGGGGAGAAGCTGGTACCTGTGCAGGGTGGAGGGCAGGTCCTGGGCCCAGGTGAAGGTGCCGCTGTGTATGGTGATGGCATAGCCTGGGAGGATCAAGGCGGGCAGGGTCAGAGAGTCCAGAGCATGGGGAAGAGGAAGGGGGAGGAAGTCCTGGGCCAGGGGGAGGCGATTCCTTGGGGAAGGGAAGGAGGGAGAGGTGTGGAGAGCCCTGGGGGGTGGGTGAGAGAGAGAGAGAGAGCAGAGAACCCAGAAGGAGGAGAGGGGCTCGGAGGTTAAAGCAGATGTGGAAAGAGGAAGAAGAGGGGTCACGAGAGAACAGTTAGCAAGCTCGGGACCAAGGGGATTCTGGAGCGAGGACTGGGGCAGGCGGCCCGGGTGGAGGATCTCTGGACCTGGGGAGATGGTCTTTCTTTCCACACACTGGGGGTCCAGTTCATCTTGGCTCAGGAAATGCTGGATCCGTTTCAGAGACACACTGGTCTGCAGGAGGGTGTGAGTCAGCCGTAAAGGCTGAGCTTTTCCCATCTCCCCCACCTCGCCTACCCTTGCCAGGTCCTCAACTCCCTGGGCTAGGCAGGGCCCCCCAAGGACTCAGATACCGGCTCTGGAGCCCCTCCCATGACTGAATCTTCCATGGCTCCCACTGCCAAAAAATAAGGTCCAGGTTGGTAAGAGGAAGCTCTCTCTAGAACTCAGGGTTCCGGAAACCCCCATCTGACCTCCTGGGACCTCACAGTCTCTGACCCTCATGACCTCATTCAACCTTGAACAATTCTTTTTTTTTTTTTTTTTTTTTTGAGTCAGAGTCACACACTGTCACCCAGGCTGGAGTGCAGTGGTACAATCACAGCTCACTGCAGCTTCAACCTGCTGGGCTCAGGTGCTCCTTCCTCCTCAGTCTCCCAAGTAGCTAGGGCTACAGGCATGCACCACCATGCCCAGCTAACTTTTTAAAATTTTCTTGTAGAGACAAGGTCTTGCTATGCTGCCTAAGCTGGTCCTGAACTCCTGGGCTCAAGCGATCCTCCCATCTCGGCCTCCCAAAGTGCTGGGATGACAAGTGTAAGTCCCCGCCCCCAACCTGAACAATTATTGATAAAGTCAGGGGCCTTCTTCCAATTCCAGTAACGCTCCCTGGGTATCCCCTGGCCCTAAATGACCCTTTCCCAACCTCAAACACCCACACTAACCCCTGCAGAATGCCCAGCCCCTACCCAGGGTTACCTGAGCCAGGGTGCTGATTAACTGGGGCAGCAGGTAGAGGGGAGTCTTCAAGATATTGAACAGGGACACGGACACAAAGGCCTTCTCGGCGTCCAGCACATTGTCCGGGTCCACACACACGTACACCCCGAGGGTGATCAGAGTCACCTGGGGCAGCATGGGCACAGGTGTCAGGGTGGGGTCTGTTGGGCCCCAGCGGCACCTGGGCAGCCAGAGCCCTGGGCTGGCCAGGCGGGAGGCAGGAGCCCAGCCCCGGCAGAGAGCCTCACCAGGAAGGGGGTGCAGGTCCAGACGAAGTTGGATATGGCATGGAGGTAGGCCGTCTTGCGCAGCAGCTGGAGCTCGCTCTTCCTGATGTCCTCTACCTGCTCCAAGAAGCTGGGCTCCCAGGCATACAGCTTCAGCACCTTGATGCCACCCAGGATCTCATTCATCAGCTTGGTGCGCGAGTCCTTGAACTTCATTTGCTCCACCTGCACGGTGGAGAGTGGTGATGGCCTGCCTGACCTGCTCCTGGGCTCTGGCCTTCCACCTGGCACCATTCCACACCACAGCCACTCCACACTGCTCACCGTTCCTCTTTGAGCCTCCCTGCTGGGCCCGTGCTGTGCCTTGGCCGGGAAGTCCCAGCCCTGCCTACCCTGTGTCCTCTCCTGATGAAATCCAGCGCCATCCTCCATGCCACTGCCACTGACCCTCCTGGACAGCGTTCTCTGCCCCCTTCCCTGGGTTTCCTTTGTTCTTTTTTTAAGATAAAGGGTCTCACTCTGTCACCCAGGCTGGAGTACAGTGGCCTGATCATAGCTCACTGCAGCCTCAAACTCCTGTGCTCAAGGGATCTTCCCGCCTCGGCCTCTCAAGCAGCTGGGACTACAGGTGCACACCAACATGACCAGCTAATTTTAAAATTTTCTGTAGAGACAGGGTCTCGCTATATTGACCAGACTAGTCTCGAACTCCTGGCCTCGAGGGATCCTCCTGCCTTGGCCACCCAAGGTTCAGGGATGACAGGCATGAGCCATCATGCCCAGCGCTTCCTTAGGTTTCTAAAGCATGTCACACTTTGCTTTCGTTCCAACACCATTCCTTTACATATATCCCTGGTACACTGTGAACTTCTTGAGGGGATGGGTTATTTCCCTTTGATCTTCCAGACTCTAACCCAAGGTATGGCACATCAAATGAATGTATTAATGTATTTATGGAGTGCCTACTCTATGCCAAGCCAGGTGCTAGACATGGAGGATGTTTTAATGAACAACAGTCAAGCCATCGGCCATCCGCCATCGTACAGCTGCCAATCTGATGGAGGAGGCAGATGATAACCAAACAATGACCTAAATAAATGATGAATGCTCTGAAGGGAAGTAACAGGATCCTGTGAGGAAGTAATGGGGAGGGGGCAGGGAAACAAACTTAGACTGGGTAATCAGGGTGGGCCTCTAGAGGAAATGACCTTTTTATACTGAGAGGTGAGGGAGGCAAAGAAGTTAGGCAGGCAAGTGGGGAATGAAGAGCATTCTAGGAAGAGGGAACAGTATGTATGGTGGTCCAGAGGCACGCTGAGCTTGGTGCTTTACAGAAAAGAAAGGTAAGACTGGCTGAAACTTGGCCTCACCCTGGGGGTGAGGGCTTGAGAGGTAAGCAGGGCCTGGTGGGTGGTCTTAGAGAGTCTGTAACAGTGAAACAGCAAAAGAGCTAACATAATTAACTCCGTTCTATTGAGACGGCCTGTACCCATTCCTGCATGCAGGCCAGGATAATTTTAGAGCACTGGGAAAAACGCGCAATCAGCAACCCTGTCGTTTTCGAAACTAACTCTGGGAGTCAAGGGGAAGTGTGTAAACAACTCACCATGTTTTGTTAAAGACTTATAGGAACACTGTGACCTGACCGAGGGCAAGGAAGCTTCCCAGCCTCTGGACCCTCACCAGCGCCTAAATGCCTGTGGTCGCTGGACACCTCTTACTCCCCCACACCCTCCTCTTCCCCCTGCTCTAAACACAAAGAGAGCCTGATATTTGTACTGGTGGGTCTTGGAGACGCTAGTCATCTTCTTGGTTTGCTAGCTTTCTGAAATAAAGCCTCCTTCCCTTGCCCCAGATCCCTGTCCCTCGCCTTATTGGCTGTCGTGCGGTGAGCAGAATGAGTTTGGACTCAGTTACACGTCTGTCATTTTTTTCTCTAGGTGGGGGAAGTTACTGAAGACAATAAATGTTTGCACATCGTAGACGGAATGACTGGCTATTCATGCTTAGCACAGTGTAGCGGGTCTGCCTGATTCTGGATGACCATAATTTCTCTGGGCTTTGAGCCTTAGCAGCAAACTGAGAGTGTTATTAAGACCCCCTCGGAGTGGCGAGGGTTTGTGCCAGCGGCTAGCAGCCATCTGTGCTCAAGAAGCAAGGCGGCTGAGAAGCCCCCAGCTGGCCAGGTGCACCAGAGGGAGTAGCGTACCTCCGACTGACACCTACCTGGAAGGCACGCATCTTCATGGCCACGGCTCCGTTGAGTGGAATCAACAAGACCATGAGGGCGACTCCAGCCAGGACAGAGGGACCGAGGTTCTGAGTGGGCACAGGCGGATAGAGGACACATATGGACAGAGAACCAAAGGCCACAGACAGAACCAACAAGCAAACAGGGGCCGGGTGCCCTGAAATGTGTAGATGGCCAGGAAGCAAAAGAGGGCGGTCGGCCAAACAGACAGAATGACCACAACATCTGCAGACACAGTCGGCCATCAGATAGTGGCAACACACAGGAAGGCAAATGCAGACACAGACAGCCAGAGTCACACCCACCCTGCCTCCAAGTTCCTCTTTCCTCCCCTGCTTCTGCGGGAAGGGGAACGGTACAGGCTGGAGACTTAGGAGCAGACACTAATATCTTCAAAGGGCTGTTTCTCCCCTCTCCCCCCAATTCCTTGGGAAGCTCTTGTGTCCATTCTGTATCCCCCTGCTCACCCAGAGTTGCCCTCTCCTTTTTTTCTTCCTTCTTTCTTTCCTTTCCTTCTTTCTTTTTCTTCCCTCCCTCCCTCCCTCCTCCCCGCCCTTCCTTCCCTCCCTCTCTCCGTCCCTCATCTCTCTCTCTCTCATTCTTTCTTTCTTTTAGAGACATGGTCTCGATATGTTGCCTAGGCTGGAGCACAGTAGCTATTCACAGCCTGGAACTCCTAGGTTCAAACCGTCATCTTGCTTCAGCCTCCCAAGTAGCTGGGATTACAGGCATGTGCCACTGAGTCCAGATCCAGAATAATCCTCTCTTGTTCCATCCACAGCAAGGGGAAAGGACAGAGGTCAGGGCTAGAGCATCACCTGCCAGAGGAAGTAGATGGCCAGAAAGATCTGCAGGGGTGCCGACCACAGCAGGTTGAGGAAGGGGGCAAGGTCCATGAAGCGCTGGCCGTCCACGGACATGAGGTTGACAATTTCCCCCACAGTGGATGCACGTTTGACCGCATTGGTAATGACCAGAGCCTGAAGGGGAACGGCAGGGGCCTGGTCTTGCCCACAGGCTTCTTGAAAGCTGCCCAGGGCCAGCCTCGCCCCCGTGCCCTGCTCCAGCTGACCTTCCTGTAGATGACACCTATGATCCCCGTACGGATCCTCAACCCCGTCATAAAGATGCAGTGGTAGTATTGGTGAAGTATCAGCGTCTGCATCACGGAGCACAGGAACATCAGCCCGGCCACTAGAAAGCCCCACCAGGAGGGGGCCGTGGGGTTTGAAATGAACTGGATCAGGACGCTGCCGGGAGAAGGGAGGCATGAGGCGAGAGAGCTCCCCTGGCTGCTTCCTCCTCTGCCACCCTTAGAGTCCACTACACCCCCTGCCCCTGAGACATCACAACCCCAGTTCCGGGGCCATGAAGGGCCCAGCCCCGCACTGCCTCAGACCACTCCCTCCATCCTCCTCCCCACTGCCTTCACTTCCCCCCCACACCTGTGCCCTGCCGAAGTGCCATCAACGCACTCACCACCAGCCTCACCGGCCTGCCCTTCTCACCCCCTGAGCCACAGGGCAGCAAGAAATGCCACATCTCCATGGATTAGACTCCCCTGCCCTTCTCCTGGGCCGCTAAGGGCTCCAGATGCTGCCATGTGACCCCACGCGCCTCTCGGATTCATCCTTCCAAACTCAGCAGCCCTCAGCACTGCCTGGTGACCTAGCTCGGGTCCCCAGTCCACCTCCTCCCTCAGGGTCTCCTTCACCCTCTTCGCTCACCTTCTGGCCTGTCCCACCCCCACCCCTCTCAGCAGCCACCTGTCCTCCCACTCAACCACCCACAGAACTCCTGCCACCCACAAACTGCCCTCCCAACACGCACCTTCTTCCTTTTCTCCCGCCTTGGAAGAGGAGACATCCCTCCGATAGTTCAACCTGATCCTGCCCCGCTGCCTGCAGCCCCGGATCCCATCTGCCCCCTCAGGAACTCGCTTCGCTGTTGCCCCCTTTTTCCTGATCTCTGCCATTGTCCCCTCTGCTGGCACTCTGCCCCTCCACCTACTGACATGACCAGGCTTCTTCATGTTGGGACAAACTCATCTCCACCCCGCAAGAACCACCCCCAGCCATCCTCACAGCAGGGCCTCCCCTTCTGTTGTGGGCTAAGCTGTGCCTCCCAGAAAGATATGTTCAGGCTCCATCCTTGGTACTTAGGAGTGTGACCTTATTTGGAAATAGGGTCTTTGCGATTGTAATCAAGTGAAGGTGAGTAGGGGAATAGGGTAGACTCTAATTCGGGGACTGGTGTCTTTAGGAGAAAAGGGAGAGGGAGATTTGCACACGTGCGTACACACACACACACACACACGCACACTTTTCAAGAAAAGGAAGGCAGAGATTAGAGGGATTCACTTAGAAACCAGGAACACCAAGGATTGTCAGAAACTACCAGAAGCTGGAAGAGGGGAAAGGGACAGACCTTCATTGAACCCCTGGAAGGAACCAACCCTGCCAACACCTTGGCTTTGGACTTTCACCCTCCAGAACTGAGGGAATGAATTTCTGTTGCTTTTAGCTGCTCAGTCTGTGGCGACTTGCAACAGCAGTCCTAGAAAATGAATATATTTTTTTGAGGGAGGGCAACAGGGTCTTGTTCTGTTGCCCAGGTTGGAGTGCAATGGCTCGATCATGGCTCACTGCAACCTAGAACTTGGCTCAAGCAATCCTCCTGCCTCAGCCTCCTGAATAGCTGGGACTACAGATGTGTGCCACTGTGCCCTCATTTTTTTCGTTTTTGGAGAGACAGGAGTGGGGGGTGGGGTCTCGCTTTGTTGCCCAGGCTGGTCTTGAACTCTTAGTTTCATGCTCAACCTCCTGGTTTCAATCCTTTCACCTCAGCCTCCCAAAGTGTCGAGATCACAGGCATAAGCCACTGTGCCCAGTCAAATACACCTTTCTTTACAGCAAATTTCTAGACCCAGTCTCCACCGTAGACAATTGCTCCCAGGCCCTTCCCCTTTGCGCCAGCCTCTATTCTTGGTAAAGTCACAAACCGACTCCATGTTGCCTTGCAAGGCTGTTTCACCAGTCAGCTTTCTTCACAGATGGCCATTCCATTCCATTCCTGGGAGATGCTCCCTGCACTCTGCCCCTTGGTCCAGGTTCTGTTCCCGGCTCTAGCCCCTCTGTGTCTACCCTATGTTCGCCCCCTCACCTGTCAGGATTTCTGGGCTCTGCTGGGCTCTCCACCCTCTTGCCCTGCATGGGAGAGCCGAGCCATGGACACAGGACTGTGGGCTTCCACCTGATGGCTCCGACAGCATGAACTCCAGCTAGCTGGGAGCCTCCCCCTGGCACCTCTGGCACCTCGCCCCATGCCCAGCTTCCTCCTCCCGCTGAGTCCATCACCTCAGCCAAAGATCCACCAGGGTGGCCTGAGTCCCCCCTCTCCCTGGCATACTCAAGCGTCTCCCAGATAGCTCTTGAATGCTTATCTCACACCTGGCCCAGACTCCATCTGACCAGGTTGGCCCCGATCCATCCAGCCACCCTGCCGCACATCCCCCACTCTCCTGGCAGGAGATCCTTTAAACCGGATGCCCCTGCCTGGCTCCACACTCTCAAGGATCCCTGGCACTCCTTCCTTCTCTGTCCCCTCCCTTTCTCTCACTACCCTTTCCTCCTGCACTCAGAAACACCTGGAATTCCTGAGACACAGTTTCAGGCCTTTGTGACCAAACGAAGGTTGAGCTATCCCCTCTTTCCTCATCTACATGTCCCTCCAAATTTGATAACCTCCTGAGCTGGCAAGTGCTCCCCGCTCCATTCCAGACTGGCTTCCCTGCCCCTCTTGGAATTTTCCAGACCCCTGAGCACACCTCTGCCCCTACTGTATTCGAATTGATTTACACCTAGGTGTCTCTCCCTAGACATCAGGGCTGTATCTCTTTTATCTCTGTATGCCTAGTCATTCTGGCACCCTGGAGGGTCAATACACGCTCACTGAACAGAGGTATGCAGGTATGGAGGGGCAAGGGCGGGGGCTTGCGGCCAGGCAGCACTCCTTCCCCCCTCTCATCTGAGTCACTCCTGGCACAAGTGTCAGAGTCTGAGGGTGGTGGAAAGAGCTGGAGTTCAGAGGCCTGGACTCAGACCACATTCCCTCTTTACTGGCAGTATGTTCTTGGCCAAGTCACTTTATCTCGCTAAGTTTCTTCTCCTCCTCCTCCTTTTTTAGACTAGGTCTTACTCTGTAACCCAGGCTGGAGTGCAGTTGTGTGATTACAACTCACTATAACTGCAAATTCCT
>CAUYQG010166733.1:0-18832 GCA_963574415.1 Tarsius wallacei
CAACCTGGATGGAACTAGAGTCTATAATACTGAGTGACCTCCACAGAAACAAAGAACTGAGTATCACATGTTCTCACTCATATAGTGGACCTTGATCATCCAACGTATTACCATAAGAAAATGATTGACAGTGGTGGGAAACTATGGGGGGGAGGGAGTGGGAGATGGGATTAATGATAGTAAATATCTGTCTGGGGACGGGGAGACACTGCTTATCAACAAGGGTGACTGAGCGAAGCATATTTATATACGAAACCCTTAACTGTACCCCACAATATCATAATAAAAAATATTGATTATTAAAAAAAAAAAGAAAAAGAAGAGGCTTTTACTCTTTTGCTTCCAGTTTCTGGCTTGCTTTTTGTTTCTCTCAGCATCACCATAGCAGTGACCTTGACTTTGGAGATTACAATTCTCTTTACTAAAAAGGCAATTTTGATGTCCAATTTTTTTTAACACCTCCAGATCCAGCCTCATGGTGTCTTCTTATAAACAACAGAACCATCTTTCTGGTGATCTTCCCTCAAGTTTGATTCCCAGATCTCCCAGGTCCTTTCTCTGAAGTCCTGAGACATCTGTGCCAGAGATGCAATGGCCCCTTCTTAGATGTCAAAGTTCCAGCTTCACAGTGCCCCTCCTCTGGGCTTTTAAACTTTAGTAATTTCTATCTTTTCCCTTTGGTAACTTAGCCTAAGGGATTGCTAATTGCTTCCTGAAATTACAACCACTATGATACCTTCATGTTCCACTGTTTGCAATAATAATTCTCCACTAATGTCAATCTCATTTTCATTAAAATATACCTTCTACCATAACTGTTGTAGTATTTGATTCCTGACTAGACCCAAATTAACACACCTGTCCTCCAAATTATCTCTCGTTTCTATTTTGCCATCTGTTAATTTAAGGTATTTATTTAGTATTTGTTTTATCTCAAAATATACTGAGTTTTTTGAAGGCAGGATAACTTTTTTTCTTTTTTTTCTGATGCACAACATATATTTGTTAAATGAATGGAAGAAAGAATGACAGTATTAAATTACCCAAACTTTCTACGTCTGTCATGTGGTGATGAAGCATTCTGGAGACCTGGTTTTGTACTACATGTCAGAGCAGACCAGGAAATTGTCTAGCTGGAGGCTGTGAAAAACACCAGCTCCCTAATCAATGACTCACCACTTATTCAAGTTTTCTTCATTGTCTAGGAAAGGATAAAAATATCACTTTCCTTTTTTTCTGAGAGTGTGTGCTACATGAACTTTTTTGAGGAAGAGATCTTGCTTACATCACAACTTTTTTCAAAAACTTCAATATGCTAAAGCATATTTCTAAATTACCTCTTATGATTAAAAAGTGTGAAGATGAAGTGCTATATTGCTACTTAAATAATAGATATTGTACTCAATTTGTATTTTCAAATAAACATAATCATATAATGAAAAATTAATGTTGCTATGGATAATTATGATTAGTATTTTCTATAATAGCCATTTTTGTTTTTTGTGACTGATTGATCACTGAATGGAATACTCTATCAATTTAGTAGCCTTGTCTGAGAATACTGATTTATTTTAAGCACAATATGAGTTATTTTTAAAATCTTGTTTTATAAGAACAGAGTATAAATGTCTGTATTTTTGATATTTGTGAAATATTTGTTTGAAATTGTCTTTGAATTACAATAAGGTGAAAAATATAGTGTTAGTTCCTTGAATTGCACGGTCTGCCTGAATAAAATATTCATGTGCCATTTTCACAGAGCCAATCTCCTAAATAGTTTGAAGAAATAGTAGAGAATCCAGAAAATGAGGAAAAGTAAAATCATGTTTTTATAATGCTATTTAAAATATGCACACATTTATGTAAATAGAATCTGTTCACACTTTTCTAGGCATTTTAACACAATAATAACACCAAGGGATGTATTTGAACACCTCTAACACGGTTATTTTATTTATGTTGTATCATCTTTTTTCCTACTTCTAGTTTCCTTTCTTAGACCTGGCTTCTACTAGTTTCTTTTTTTGTTTTTTTCATGGTACCACTGCATAACCAACCTACAATTATTTGTCAATCTCTTGTTTAAGTTGGATATTACCCAGAGAAAAGAAGGTACCATTTTAGCATGCAGAAAATACATTTTTTTGTGTGATGTAATGGTTTCTCTTTCTGGGCTAGACAGGAAAACAAAAGTAACAGTAGATTTCTGAGGTTTAGCTCATTTCTAATTTAATCTCAAATTTGAATTCAAGAAGTATAACAGTGGCCAGGCATGGTGGCTCATGGCTGTAATCCCAGCACTTTGAAAGGCTGAGGTGGAAGGATCACTTGAGCCCAGGAGTTTGAGACCCAACTGGGCAACATAGTGAGACACTGTCTCTACAAAAAAAGATTAAAATATTAGTTGGGTGCGGTGATGCTTTTGTAGTCTCAGCTAATCTAGAGGCTGAGGCAGAAGAATCCCTTGAGTTCAAAGGAGTTCAAGGTTGCAGCAAACTGATTGTACCACAGCACTCTTGCCTGAGACACAAAATGAGACCCTGTAACAAAAGAAAAAAAGTATCACAGTGATATTTACTGACTCTAAGAATATAAAGATCAAATTCAGATAATGCCTTAGAAATAGACATCTATTAATTGATTGGGATATTTATTTTATGGGTGGAGTACATTTTAAATGGTTTCTGCTTAAACATATAGTGTTGATTCAACTATATTATTATTTGAGAATTATGAAATTTTATTTTCGTTATTTAAAAAACAATCTATTTGTACCGTGTAAAATAATCAAATCAATATATAATAGTTTTTCTTTCTATCATCTTTCTCTGTTCTCTTATTCATTATTTTATCCTAGAAATGAAATCTAAGTTGATAAACAGTTAGTGGCCATGATACATACATACAATAGTTAGGCCCATGATACATCATATGTAGTATATGATACTACTTTAATGTATGAAAATAATGTTATATAAATTATTTAATTATTTTAATATTTAGAAAATCAAACGTTTTGTTTAATGTAAAGATAATTGAAGCATTAAAAATAAAAACAATGCATTTTGTTTATAGTCAGTCAATTCTAAAATGCTTTCCTTAAATAACATGAAAAATTGAGTGTATAGTCTCTGTATTCAACAATGAACTGAATAATTTTTTTTCCCTCACAAAGGATGATAGATTATGCAATTTATTTTCTGTTTTGTATGTATACGACACTGACTTTCTAGGAGGAATGTCTCAATCAACATTATGGGATCTAAAAGTTCTGATTTCTTTCCTCTGGAAGCAATTGACTATAGTTATATATAATCTGTATTCTTTTTTCCCACTTCTGTGATCTCATTCTTCTGACAGTAGGATTCAGCAAGGTCAACAATTAAACACCTTGAACTCATCCAGGAGTCCACAGGATTGTGACTTGACTAAATGATAAGGCATAAAATACACATTAAGAGTCTAGAGAGGTGGAAAGTATAAAAAGAAAAGACACAAATTACAACACCTGTAAAAATCAATGAGACTGTTTTAAAAAATCTGTATTAGGCAGCATGGTGTCTAGGAAAATAACAATCTTCCCAAGGGGTTGATAAGTGTAGCATAATGAGTACAACCTTTATAGCTGGCAATTAGTCTGCCATGCAGTGCCTTTAGCAGAAAATGGAATTACCAATAAGATCCATCTTGATCAAGAAGCTATATATGCTGCTAATGAGCAGCCAATATATTTTATTTCTTATTGTTGTTACAAATTCAAGGGCAGCCCAGGTTGAATAGTATGAAGAATGAAGAAAGTGTTGCCTCTACTGGAATAAAAGGGAAACGATATTCAGTTGCGATCTCTTACTAAAATTGTTCAGAGAGCTGTTTAAGCTCTTCTTGTTTTTTTCTAATGCATTCAATTGATGTGACAAAACTTTGAAAATTTAAAGGCATAACATATTTCTGAGTCTGAGTTAAGTGTTTTTGATATCATTATGTGGCATTCATGTCTAAGCCAAATATTTTTTCATCATGAGCAAGGACAGCCCAAAACATAACTAGAAGAGGAAGAAATATGCCTCCCATATTTCTTCCTTCAAGGTTTCCATTATATTACCGATATCAGTGTTGTCTTCCCATCCCAATAGAAAGGGGCTGGGAGAGGAAAAGAAAACTTATTCACACATGTCAGTAGTCAGTATTGTATGATACATGAAAGTTTATTCACACATGTCAATAGTCAGTAATGCATGATAATACCATAACCTTTTATTTATGTATGTTTTGTATGCATTTTTTCACTTTGTAAGTGTTCATACTTATCTTATGTATCTAGAAAAACAACTCCTCCATGTCTTAGCACAAAATTCCCCCACCTGCTCAGATAGCTGTGTTACCCCTGTTCTTGGACCAAGTACAGATAGCTTTTTACTACACTGTCCTCCAAATGTGTCACTATTACCTTTAGTCATTTAGTTGTTCAAAGTCAGGCTAATAGTTCATTTGCATTTTTATCTTCTGGGCTAACATTTTTATTATCTGGGCTAACATAACTTCTGGTGCATAGTGTGCACTTCATAAAATCCACCGAATGGTTTTTTATGCTATCAAATAAATTAATAAAATTTTGTATAAAATTGCTTCATGATTTTATGAAGTAATTCTCATGATCAGTTTTCAAAAGACACTGATTTTAGAATTTTAGCCACCAGGACACTTAATTCAGAAACTATATTTGAGTATGAGGAAAATTGTCCATGCATCGATGAAATCTAAGCTTTCCCATATGATTATTCTTGTTTGAGATTATCCTTCCTGTAGATTCTGATAGCTTGTAACACTGCATTATTGCCAGGCTATTGCACTGGTCACTAGATTGAATTTGTTCCAGGACAGAGAATTGTTGTTGGTTTGATAGTTTCACCTTTTTGTCAAAATATCTTTGTGTTCTGACATTACAATATGGGTTTTTATAGGATTCTCAGTTCATGTTCTGGGTTTTGTTCTTTGCATCCTACCATTTTCTGTTTCACTAACCTATAAGTAAATTTAGGCTTTCTTTACTATTACTTGTTTAATCCATTATGTTCTATTTATGAAGCTGTAAATAATTTGATTTTTACTGCATATAGACAATCTTCTGTCTTTTATGTTATTTCTTACCTTAGAAGATATACTGCTTCTAGTAATCACAATATTTAGCTTTTGAAAGTGTTGGTGATAGGTGTTTGCAATATTTCATGGAGATCAGACCTTGCCCAGAATGTTACATTTTTGCTGTCTTTTTTTCCTGATTATTACTTTCCACCTAGAGTGGAAACGTCTAATGACAAATCCCAACATTCCCTACTTCCATTCAAGACTTGATGACTAGCTCTGGACACTGCAATTAGCAGAGGCTAAGAATCACTCAGGTGAAAAACATGCTTTAAAAAAAAAGTGGAAGAATACTCAGGAAGCAAATTAAGGTTTGTTATTCTTTTTTTATTTTTCTTTTTTCCCCCTAGATGATAAACTTTACAAAAGCAGGGACTTTTTGTCTTTGCAACTCCTATGCCTAAGTACTTGGCAAAGTGTCGAACATTTTAAATTAAGTTTTAATTTTAATTTCGCATTAACATAATTGATATTTCTCAGTATTTTTAAACCTTCAACAATTTCAGAAATTTCAATATTTTTATATTTGTTACTAATCATCAACGCATAGCAGGATATGGTAATTTTATAAAAACAAATGTGTGAGTTGTTTATTAAGCAAATGGAATATATAATATAGTGAAAGATTTAGTACTCTACCTAAGAAAACTTATTAATGTACTGATACTCTCTAAATTTTAGCAGCTGCTATTTTATTTTTACTCATTCAGGAATTATTCTTGAGGTTCCTTAGACACTCAAGGAGTTAATATTCTAAATTGTGAAAGTCTATGAACATAAGCATAGGAAAAAAATCATGCCTGCATTTTCAGAGACATTTAATAAAATTAAACATTTTTTTTGGAGTTCTGTATTAGTATAGGCAAGAAATGCATAGCATATTAATAACTGTGACTTAGTTACCAAAAAATATTATAGATCTCTCCATTCCACATTAGGATTGCTGTATATGTAATTTATGATTATCATTAACTTGAGACTTCAGTAGTTATTAGATACAAGTCCAGATCACAAATGCATCCAGTCTTTGTGTCCTCAAATATTTGGTTTACAATAACTTCCAAATATTGGGAAAACTCCACACCTAGTAGTAACTGAGCAAACTAAATTTTGATATCACATCTTCATGATATTGCTAGATATGCTACATTTAAATACTTTCTAGATACAATTGTTTGGTGATCAATATATGAAAAGTGCTGAGTTATTTTCATTATTTGTTTTTAGAACATGACCATAAGTAGAGAATTCTTAACTCTAATTAAGAGAGTGTCATCTGTTATTTACGTACAGGCAAGTAGACTTAAAGTTTCAGCAGCCTTCACATAAGTATGCCTTTAAAAACAAATTTTAAGTTTAAATTGCCTATATTTAAAATGTGTTATGATTTTCAATTTTTTCTTTTAAATATTTCTGATATAGTAAAAATGTTACTGAAAGGACAGACTGAGAGTGGGAAGCCATTTGTCATCTTGTTCTTAAACTCTGAAACAATGATGAGAAAGTAGAAGCTATGCTTTTGAAGAAATGTACACTTTAGGTAAAATTAACTTTATCGACATTGTCTTTTCAGAAACAGACTTCCTGGTGTCAGGTATCAGAGGTATCTCATAGTGGCAATCAAGCTTGCCTAGAGTAAAGGGAACTTACAAGGCCTAAGACATCACGCATTGGCCAAGGATTGTAAAAATCACAAAACTTGTAATTACAAAAATTATGACCGCTCAGAGGGAGAGTAGGTGGGGATTCAATGTTCCAGTAAATTGGGTGCTATCTACAGGGAAGCCAAGGATCCCCCGAAGCTACCCAATGGGAATGCCTAGGAGATAAGGGAAAGTGCACCCTCCATTAGCTCTAAGGAATGTTGTTCTGGAAGGTGAAGGATCATTAGACTCCTTGTCACTCCCTTCTCTAGGGGCTATGATAATATGGGCAGACATTAATGGGTCTCTGTGTCACAGGTTCTCCAAGACATTCACAAGTGGTCAATAAGGAAGTCACGGCACTCACATCTACCTGATTGCAACATCTTCAAAGAAAAGGATTTAAGCCAGGGCTTTGGGGGCTGAGATGCCCTGCTTATCTAGAGTGTAGGCCCGCTCCCTGTCTGTGGGGAGTGAAGCTTTCTTAAGTAAATCTTTTCTTCTCTCATCTCTGTGTGTTGCAATTCTTTACATAACTCAGATCTCTGTGTTGCCAGCACACACCTCCGGCTTGCCAGCTCCTGAAGTGTTGCACCTCGCTTCTCCGTCCATCCATTCATGCTCACCCTATCCAGACCCTAACAGTTACCTTGTTACTTAATACATCTTTTAAGAGACACATATTACTGAATGACAAATTTTATTTTTAAAATGTTACCTATTGTGTTCCAATATAATTTATTTTATAATCCTCTGGAATACTTATGCATTTTATAATATTAATCTAATAAGGAAGGGGGGGTTCATGAGCTTCCCAGCTATCCATAGGAGTCCAAGGAACAAGAAAGTTTAAGAACATCTGCCCTAATGCTTTTTAGTATATTTGCCCAGTATATTCTCTAGTTTAATCCCTGTGTACTAAAAGTTCAATGGGTAACTTGACTGAATCCTCCTAGAAAATACTCAAGACCCAGATCAATATCATGTGCCACTGGTTTCTTTACACATTCTGGATGCTTTAGTGAAGCAAAACATAAATTTAAAAAAAAGATTGATAATATCTAAAGCTATATTCACTGTATTCATTATATTATAATTAAAAAATTATGTAGAAATAATAGTGCCTAGTTATTAGGTCTCATATGTCTATTATGTATACTCTATCATACAAGGTTTGTAATTGTAGCATAATAAGTTGACAATTTTTGTGCCTTATCTTTTAGCTCTAGAAAACTCACTAGTAGCATAGCCTTGCCTTACCAGAGCATTCTGAGGTTTCTAATAACTCCTCCAAAATAACAAAAACCAAAAATGGCAGCAGCTCATTCAAATGTATAACGCTATCAAAGTTTCAGCAGTGTGTTAGAATCCTTTTAGGAAAATTAACACATCATTCTTAATGCTTCTATATTCTTAATTATCTCTTTGGCAAGTGACTTTGATTCAACCCTCTTTCTTGACACATTTTTTAAAATTTTCACTATGGCAGACAGAGAATAAATCCTCATGTAAAAGTTCTTGGATGTTCAAATAATAGCATATTGTTTTCCAGGGATCATCATAAGAATAATCTAGTCCGTATTGTGATAACTTTATGAGAGAAACTGCTTTGTAGTTATTGCTACATTATGATTTCCTTTTGCCTCTCCAATATTGTAAACTCCTTGGAGATAAAAAATAATCTGTTTCATTTGCCATGTACCACAGTGTCTGAGTATGTTCAGTTACTTAAATTGAATGAATAAATAAATGAATTCTTATATTCTTAGACTTGAAAAAGTTTTGACCAGTTTATATAAATTCTAATGTAATTAAAGTATTTCTAATCAAATTATGATTTGAAGAGGAACCTTAAAAATCTGCAGTATAGCATATCTCAAGCCAGTTACTGTGTCTTTGCAATGCTCTTCCTTAATACTTTCTGAATTTATGAGGAAATTGAATAAAAGAATAGAATCTGTCTTCCAAATAATTGAATTCCTACCTTCGAAGCTAAAGTGATTGATCAAATGCTCAATTATCAGTTACAA
Source organism: Tarsius wallacei (assembly GCA_963574415.1). Lineage (NCBI taxonomy): Eukaryota > Metazoa > Chordata > Mammalia > Primates > Tarsiidae > Tarsius > Tarsius wallacei. Next base: position 8,816 of record CAUYQG010166733.1, read on the forward strand.
AAATGCTTCAGAATATTGATTACAGATAATGAACTAATTTAAGTATAAATAATTAGCAAGATTATAAAAATCTCCACAAACTGGCATTCTCTATCTAAAGGATAAGAAAAGTGAGTTGTCAAACACCCCTGAAACAGTATTCATACATTATTTGAGGTAGAGGTGGGAAACATATGTTAGTATGTAGAAAAATGACCATAGATTTAAAAAAAAATTGGATATTTAAAGCAGTACTACATCAGAAAAACAAACTCTCTTTTCCTTTAAAGTTATTTTTTAAATGATTTATTTATTACAGAGTAGTGGGGGTACAAGTAAGAATCCGCTACATAAGTAGGATGCATGCAGGTGAAGTTTGAGCCTCTAGGTGACCCTCACTTCCCCTGTAGTTAAAAAGACAATTTGTGTCATCATGTTTTATCTGCCCTCCTCATATTTCTTCTACCCAGCAATTGATGATCCCACCATTGTGCGAATGCAACTAGTGATCAGAACTCACTTATGAGTGAGTACATATGATATTCAGTTATTTGTTTCTGTTATAGTTCATTTAGTATGGTGGTCTACAACTTCATCCAAGTAGCTGTGAAAATCATGATTTTTTTCTTCTTTATGACTGCATAATACTTCATCATGTGTATATACCACATTTTCTTTATCCAGTCCACATTCAATGGGTAGCAGGGTTCTCTTAGGAATCATCACACTGCTTTCCATAGAGGTTGAACTAGCTTACTTTCTCGCCAATTGTGTAGAAGTGTTTCCTTTTCTAAGCAGCTGAACAAGCACCTGTTGTTTTTTGAGTTATTAATGGTAGTCATTCAAACTAGAGTCAGATGGCATGTCATTTTTCTGTCTTTTGCCTAGTTTTTAATTGGGTTTTTTTTTTTTTTCTTTCACTTCATTTGAGATCCTTGTAGATCCTGGATGTTATGTCAGATGCATAATTTGCAATTTTTCTTTTCTTGTCTGTGGATTGCCTTTTTACACTCTTGATGGTTTCTTTTGCTGTACAAAAGCTTTTCAGCTTGATGAGGTCCCACCTGTCCCAGCACCATTTGCTAAAATGGTCTCCTTTCCCCAATGATTATTATTGCTGGTTTTGTTAAAGATGAGCTGACTGAGATATTTTTACTTCCAGATTTTTTATCCTATTTCATTAATCTACGTGCCTATTTCTGTAACAATACCTTGCCATCTTGTTTAATGTAGCTGTGCAAAAAGTTTAAAGTCTGGAAGTGTGATACCACCCATTTTGTTCCTTTCACTGAGGATTATTTTGGTTATTAGTGCTCTTTTTTGTTTCCATATGAATTTTTGTATTGTCATTCCTAGGTCTGTGAAAAAAGATGTTGGTAATTTGACAGGTACTACATTTAATCTGTAGATTGCCTTGGGTAGGATGGACATATTGACAAGTATGGTTTTTCTGATCCATGAGCATGGGATGCTTTCCCATTTGTTTGTGTCAGTCTTGGTTTCTTTGAGCAGCCTTTTGTAGTAAAGGTATTTCACTTCTCTGGTTAGGTGGATGCCAAGGTAATTCTTTCTTTTTTAATGTGGCTATTGGGAATAAGATTGTGTTTTTAGTTGGTTCTCTGACTACTAGTTGCTGGTATATAGAAATACAACTATCTTTTGTTTGTTGACTTTGTAACTTGAGACTTTACCAAAGTTGTTTGTCAGTACGAGAATTTTGACAGACACCCTAGGGTTTTCTAGGTATAGAATCATACTGTCTGTAAAGACAGATATCTTAACTTCCTCTTTTCTAATTTGGGTACGCTTGATTTTGTCTCTTGTCTGTTTGCTCTGGTTAAGACCTTCAGCGCTATGTTGAAAGGAGGGGTGAGGGTGGGCATCTTTATCCTGGTCCAGTTCTTAGAGAGAATGCTTCAAGCTTCTGTTCGTTACACAAACTGTAGGCTACAGGCTTATCATAGGCAGTTTTTATTGTTTTGGGGAATGTGTCCTCTAAGCCCAGGTGCTTGATAGCTTTTATCAAGAAGGAACATTGGATTTTGCCAAACGCTTTTTCTGTATGTAATGAGATATTCATTTGGTTCTCAGGTTTACATCTGTTAATGTGCTGAATTACATTTATGGTCTTGCGAAAATTGAATCAGTCCTATATTCCAGGAATAAAGCCCACTTGGTAATGGTGAATGAGCTGTGAAATATGTTGTTGGATCCTGTTTGCTAGAATCTTTTGAGAATTTTTGGGTCTATGTTTATCAAGGAAATTGGCCTGCAATTCTTTTATGTTGTCAGGTCCATATCAGATTTGGGTATTAGTATGGTGTTAGCTTCACAAAATGAGTTGGGAAGAATTCCATTGTTTTCAATTGCCTGGAATACTTTTAATAAGATTGGTGACTGTTCCTCATTGCACATCTTGTAGAATTTAGCTGGGAAGCCATCTGGTCCAGGGCTTTTTTAATGAGGAAGTTTCTTGTGACTCAATTTATGGGTTGTTATTGGCCTATTTTAATGACCAATTGCTTCGAACTTGGACAGTCTGTGATGCCAGAAAATTCTCCATTTCCTTTAGATTTTCTAGTGTATTGGCAAATAGATATTCATAGTAATCTCTGATAATCTTTTTTACTTCTTCAAGCTCAGTTGTGATCTTACTTTCTTCATTTTTAATTATGTTTATTTGTACTTTCTTTATCTTTTTTTTTTTTTTTTTTTGAGTTGGAGTCTCACTCTGTCTCCCAGACTGCAGTGCAGTAGCCGTTCCCGGCTACTGCAGCCTTAACCTGCTGGGCTCTGGCGAACCTTTTGCCTCAGTCTTCCAAGTAGCTGGAACTACAGGCGCGCACTACCATGCCCGGCTAATTTTTGATTTATTGTAGAGACAAGGTCTCGTCAAGTTGCCCAAGAGGGTCTCAAACCCATGGGCTCAGGCAATCCACTCACTTCAGCCTCCCAAAATGCGGGATTACAGGCTGAGCCACCGAGCCCAGCAGTCTTTTTTATTTTTATTTTTAGTCAATCTGGTCAGGGATCTGCCTATTTTATTTATTCTTTCAAAGAACCAGGTTTTACTCTTGTTGATCTTTTTAATGATATTATTGTTTTCTATATTCCCTAATCATGACTTTGTCTTAGTGATCTGGGTTTTTATTTTTACTTTTATTTTTTACTAAAATTAATGCTTAGATGAACTTATCTTTCTAGGTCTCTTAGGCTTGATGTTAGGGTATTTACTTGTGGTTTTTCTATTTTCTTGATTTGCATACTATGAATTTTATTTTTCTTACACTACTTTCATGGCATCCCAGAGATTCTGATAAGATGTATCTTTGTTTTTGTTTGTTCCCAGGAATTTTTTAAAATTTCTGTCTTGACTTCAGTGTTAACTCAGAAATCATTCAGGAGCATATTGCTTAGTGTCCATTTATGTCATTGTATGTTGGGGGGGGTTCTTCTTGGTGGTGATATTTAATTTTATCTACTGTGAGCTGAGAAGGTGTAGGGTATTATTTTGACCTTTTGAAATTTTTTTACACTTGATTTATGTCTGAGAATGTGATTGATCTTGGAGTATATTCTACGTGCTGATGAATACAATCATGCTCTGGTAGTTGTTGGCTAGTGTGTTCTATAGATGATTATTAAATTCATTTGATCTAGTCTTGAGTTAATGTTTTGGATCTCCTTATTTTTGTTTTTGTTTTCAAGGCTAAAAAAGCGTTATTGGGAAGACTAAAATGATAGTTTGGTAAATGGAATAACTAGGTTGTATAAGAAAGAACTTGGAAAATATTTCTGAATCTATTTAACACTTACAACTCCATTTATATGCATCTTGCTCTTTCCTCAGACCTTTAATTTCAGCTGGAATTAAGCAGAAAGCATGTCGTATTTTGTTTCCCTCAAATCATTATTTTGTTCCAGGCAAAATGCTGGGTCTTTAAAATGAGCAAGTTATTGGTAATAGTAACTGAGAAAAAACAAAGTTGCAGGTTATTATTTTCTTAGACGTAGAATCCCCTTACTCCTAGCTTCTCCGGTTTCTTGTTTTTGTTGGTTTATGGCCTCAATGATCTGTCTAGGGCTTTTAATGGGATACTGAGGTCTCCAAATATGATTATATGAGTGCCAATATGAGTGTCTTCTCTTTGCTTACTTGCTAGTTTTATAAAACTTGGTTCTCCTTTGTTGAGTGAATATAAGTTTAAGGTGGATATTTCTGCTGGTGGATTGAGCCTTTTATTATTATGTAGTATCCTTCAATGTCCCTTTAAACTGTTGATAGTTTTAAGTCTGATTTGTCTGATATCAGAACAGCCACACCTGCTCTATTTGTTTTCCATTTGCCAGAAAGGTCAATTTCCAGTCTTTAACTTTGAGCCTTTGCATTGAGATGAGTTTCCTGAAAGCAGCAGAATGTTGGATTATGTTACTTTATCCAATTTTCTATGCCTCTTCAGTAACACGGTCTATTCACTTTCAAAGTGATTATTGAAATGTGACAGTTTATCTCTGTCATAAGACTCTTAGGGAGTTATTTTGCATCTTTTTTACTTTTGTGTTTATATATGTATGTGTTTTCGTTTTTAAAAAAGATCTCTATGCTCTACTAACTTTGTGCTTTCCTGTACTTTTGTGATGGGTGTGACTGTTCTTTTACTTCTGTGTTCAACATCTTTTTAAGTATATCCTGAAGGGGTGTTCTGGAGGTTGTGTATTGTCTTAGGGACTGAACATCTGGGAAGGATTTTAATTCTGTCACTGATGATGTTTCAGGGATAACATTAGGCATTGATTTGGCATCTCAATATAGTCCTACACCTCTCAGAGGCTAGTCATCATGGATATTCTGTTAACTGTGTTTGACTATAATTTTGTAATGGCTATGACTGTTATTTTGTTTCTGCATTCCAAAACCTTCTTAAGCATCTACTGAAAAGCTGGTCAGGAGTGGCATATTCTCTTAGGGATTGGACATCTGAAAGAATTTTAATTATCTGTCACTAATAAAGCTTAGCTTGACAAGGGTTAGGAAATTCTTGGCTAGAATGTCTTATTTTTGATGACTTTAAAAATGGAAATCCAGACCCTTCTGGCTTGTAGTGTTTTGGCAGATAAGTCTGGAGTAATTCTGATGGGACATTCCTGGTAGGTGGTCTCTCCTTTCTTTCTTGCTGCCTTTAAGATTTTTTCTTTCATGCGTACTTTGTGGAGGTGGATTACTATTTGTCTTGTGGATGGTCTTCTTATGTGATACCTTGCAGGAATTTTCAGACTCTATTGCACTTGAATGGTCAGCTCTCTAGTGAAATGTGGGAAGTTTTCTTGGATGAACTTATAGAACGCTAGTTCCATGGTGTTCTCTGTTTCCCCTTCTTCTTTGGAAATACCTATCAGGTATAGATTTCTCTTCTTGAAATGCTCCCACATCTCTTGAGGCCTTGATTATTTTGGGGGGCCTTTTTTTTCTATGTTTTTGACAGACAAGGTTAGTTCCATGTTTTGTTTTTTAAACTTTGAGTTTTTTTTTTTTGCTTTGCCTTATTTACACTGATTCCTATTCTTGTTAATGTGTTTTTTACTTCTGGAATATAGTTCTTCATTTCCAGTATTTCAGAATGGGCCTTTTTGTAACTGGTCAACATCACTTTTACTTTCTGTGTGACTTTGGTGAGTCACACTTCTAGTTTCTCATAATTCTCTTATCTATGTAGTTATCTAGTCTCTGAGTTCCATGACTGTCATCTGGGACTGTTTGGTCTGTGGAGCTTTTATAGTTTGTGCACTGATAGGTGCTTTTTCAGGAACTGTCTCTTTAAGACTCTGAGGAGTTCCTGTTTGTTTTTTGTTGTTGTTTGTTTATTTGTTTGTTTTCCTTTTTTTTTCTCATTTGTAATGAACCACTCTTTCTTCTCTGTCTTTCCTCTTTGGTATTTTGCTTGGAATAGTTAACTTTACTCTGTTCTAAGGCCCTTTCTGTCATTCAATACAGATCACTCAGTGAGAGAGAGGGACAATTCTCTTCATGTTCCACTCTGAGAAAGGGCACCTTTGCTGCAGAGATTTTTCCTGTGGTTAATTTGGTCAGGTTGGTTTTTAGACCCATTGCAAGTACTCTCCAGGGAACGAGTTGGATCTCCTGTCTGCTGGTTTGGGATTTGTAGCCTAGTTAGCTTTCCATTAGTAATGATTTCAGCTGTCTTTTGTGTTATTTTCTCCCCATGCAAGTTTGCACTCAGCACTGGAAAGAGAACATGCTTCCTGCCACAGATGAGTTTAATATACAAGCAAGCTTTCTCGGCGTGGGAACTGGCTGCCAGACCATGCTGGTGGAAGGTGCATGCTCATAAAATGTATGAAAACATGTTTGTTTCCCGTTCTATTTAGCCTCCGGTTGACAATTGCTGTGACCTAAACAGGACTTCTCCCACATGGGATCAAAAGCTCTCCCACAGTTGAGAGGGGAGAAACCAACCCAGAGTGTGTCAGGATCACCCATGCACTCTCATACACAGGGTAGGGCTTTAGTTCCAATGCAAGCCTGGCAAGCAGCAGGGTCTGGGGCACCCAAATCCAAAGTCTGTTATCACAGCACTATTTACTTGTCTCTGAGTTTGGAGAAAACTTTACTGGGTATAGGGTGTTTTACTAGCCCTTTGGGTACCTGTTCAGGGTGTCTGTGTCTAACAGTAGCTGTGCCTTACTATCTGTCTTACTTGGCATGAGAGGCACTAGTCTGCTGCTCTAACAGTGGTCATCTTGGATCTCTGTCCCACAAATTGTTACATAAACTCTTTATCTGTCATCTCAATTTTTATCTGAGCATTGAACACATTCTTTTAAAAGTGAGAGATTTGAAAGGTTAATACAGCACATGAAAATTTAATTTACATTAGTCACTAGAAATGTGTATCAAATAATTGTATTGACATGTTCTATTTTGACATAAATGTACTGATGCAAATACATAATGAGAATTATTGTTTTATTTATATAGTCTTCAATATATCACTGTTAATAGTTTTTTGGTATTAACCAAAAGCTCTTTCACTTTTCCATTAAAGATGTTAAGAGCTGTGCTTTTTATATATATACATATGCACAGATTATGCATAGATACATACACATATATATGTGTGTGTTTCCTTTAATTGCAAACTTTTTGACACTTGCTATTGAGCCAAAATTTAACACTTTTTAATGCTCATTTAAATAGTACAGAAAATATTAAATTGTCCTTCTATAACCAAAATGTTAGCTACCAATTCCACAATCTCGTCAGTCTGTTGGAGTTTCCTCACCCATGTTATTTATAAATGACTAAAATCTGCATTGAAATTTTAATTAAAGCCCATAATTTTTCCCACTTTTTAGAATTTCATATTTTCTATACATTTCTCTTAGTCACCTCAGCTACATACTTAATTTTTTCTGGAATCTCTTTCTATTTTGAGTGTTAGATATGGGGAAATTACCTCCTTTTCTTAATTTTCTCTAAAAGACCGCATATACTGAATTTGTACATTGTCACATTTTCTGAAGGTTCTTGTAAATCACTGGGTTATGATAATATACAAAATATATTGTAAACCAATATACATAATATTTAGAATGACATATAGAATAACTCAAAATTTAATTTGAATATTGAGTCACGTGTTAACATTTTCTAGGCTATATCTTCCTCCAGGAAATTCTCAATGGTCATTTCATTTTGTGGACTAATACCCACCAGCATGTTTGGACATTTCAATAAGATATATGCATGGGTGTCTTTGCCAATTTATCTGGATTATTACTAGGTTGCCATGATTTCCCTACATGGAATGTTCAAGAAAAAAAATTCTTTTAATTCTATAGAGACAGCTATATTTTTCAGTCATAACCAATCTTATCTATTCTCCAAATGTTATTAACTCAGAACCTCAACTTTCCATTTGTATTACCTTAAGTCACTTGCTTTTACTTCCTGTGTTTCAATCTATTCATTTATAAAATGAGAATGATACCTATTTAAAAAGTTAATGAAATTAGTCAGTTAATAAATGTCAATTAGAAACATGTCAGCACATAATAAGCAATATGTGAGCATTATTATTATTATTATTTTCAAACATATAGCAAAATGACCTGTCTGAGAACATTAAAAAAACAGCAGTTTGATATAGAGCATATAAGGATAGACTGGGGATTAGAAAACCTGGATTTTAGCCTTGTCTGTACTAAGAGGAGTGTGATTGCTTTTTATTTCCCTCTGGGTCTCACATTTCTTATTCATAAGCAAATAATGTCTCTACTAGCATCATAATTATAAGATGAAAGTGATAAAATTTGAAATGCTTAGAGTAAGTCAGCAAATATTAGTGTCTTAATTAATCCTAAATAAATTATTTGATTTTATAAGGTAAGCTATTTTTGATACATGAGTTCTTTAAATTCTGATTACTCTTCCAATATGTCACATAGTTCTAAGAGGCATAAAATAAGGATGCTTCATTAGTGTATGGTCCAGTTTTTGCAACTGTTATGGCAGTGAGTGTAATATAGGTTATTGTTATTTATGGTGTGATTGTAGTTATTGTATTTAAGAGGATATTTTAGTCAGCTTGGGCTGCCACAAGAAATACCAGAGAATGGGTATTTAAACAACAGAAGTTTATTTTCTTATAGGTCTAGAGGCTTTAAAAGATTAAGATGTTTGTATGGTTGGTTTCTGGTGAGGTATCTCTTTCTAGCTTGTAGATGGCTGCCTTCTCACTGTATGCTCATTTGTTGTTTTCTTAATGTGTTCATAGATAAGTGAGACAAATAGATGAGAGAGATGGGGAGAGAGAGATACAGAGAGATTGGGAGAGACCTCTTGGTATCTCTTCCTCTTCTTATAAGGACACCAGCTCTATTGGATTACAGACCCACTCGTATGACCTCATTTAATTTTAGTTACTTCCCTAAAGACCATATATTTAAATACAGACACATTGGGGGTTAGAATTTTAATTTTGAGGAGACACAATTTGGTCCATAACAGATGTTATAACAGATGACATTATTTGCCTCCTAAACACTTTTTACTACAATGCATATAAGGAATCACTAGGCAGTCTGTGTGCCTTGATGCATTTTAAGATTTATTTATAGAATAGTATTTTGCAATCTTTTAGTACAGAAATAATCTTACAAAATTACTGTCATGTGAAATAAAATGTGATTAAAAGAGGGCCATGTAACAACACAAAGGGAACCTTGTTCTTTACTAGGGGAAGTGAGGGCTCATTGGAGGCCCAGATTTCACCTGCATGTAGCCTACTTGTGTAGTTAATATTTACAAAAACCCCACATCACTATAATGAAATAATTTTTAAAAAGAAACAAATTGGGGCAGGCTTGGTGGCTCAGCCTGCAATCCCAGCGCTTTGGGAGGCTGAGGTGAGTGAATTGCCTGAGCCACTCACTCTTTCCAGCAGGGTATTATTATCATAGAGTTAATTAGACAAGTGCTTATGTCCTTGAGACCTGCCTGGGCAACTTGGCCAGACCTCATCTCTACAATAAATCAAAAATTAGCCAGGCGTGGTAACACGCACCTGTAGTTCCAGCTACTTGGAAGGTTGAGGCGGAAGGATCGCCGGAGCCCAGCAGGTCGAGTCTGCAGTGGCCGGGAGTATGCCACTGCACTCCAGTCTGGGCAATGGAGTGAGACTCCAACTCAAGAAAAAAAAAAAGAAACAAAATGTATGACATAGACAGAATAATGGATTTTTAAATATTTTCAGATTACTAAAAATATTTAATCTGAATTTTGTTTTTTTTCCAGAAACTATGAACTACTGTCAAGAAGCTGGTAGGGTTTTCCCGAGTTAAAAGTGCTAAACCTGTGGTTTTCTAATATTACTATACCTGTATTCTTGTCTAATTCTTTGTCCTACGTTCCAATAATTTTGTCTTTTAGGACATAAGTATGATTTTTACAGCAATAATCTAATCTAACAATCCAATTTGCAACAATACAAAGTTACTTACTTAGGTATATCTAGTAGC
>CAUYQG010166741.1:0-11068 GCA_963574415.1 Tarsius wallacei
TTATTTAGAGTAAAGGTACTAGCAACACTTAAGATATTTGTGGCCAGGGCCGGGCTCGGTGGTTCAGCCTGTAATCCCAGCGCTTTGGGAGGCTGAGGTGAGTGGATTGCCTGAGCCCGTGGGTTCAAGACCCGCCTAGGCAACTTGGCGAGACCTCATCTCTACAATAAATCAAAAAATTAGCCGGGCGTGGTCGTACACGCCTGTAGTTCCAGCTACTTGGAAGGCTGAGGCGGAAGAATCGCTGGAGCCCAGCAGGTCGAGGCTGCATTGGCCGGAAGCGGCCACTGCACTCCAGTCTGGGCGACAGAGTGAGACTCCAACTCAAAAAAAAAAAAAAAGAAAATTAGAATCATTTGACTTTCTAGACAGAAAAGCAAAGCAATGCTCTTACAAGAACTATTTCCAGTTAGTCGGTCATTTGTGGCTGAAACAAATGTGTAAACATGATGAGATTATAAACATTGATGCTTCAGGGATCAATCTTTAGCTAATTCTGAGGCCCTTGCAACTTCTTCATTCCTTCCTCTTGGTAAACTCTTGTACGCCACTTCTTATTAAAGTACTTCCCAATAGGCCGGGCGTGGTGGCTCAAGCCTGTAATCCCAGCACTTTGGGAGGCCGAGGAGAGAGGACTGCCTGAGCCCGTGGGTTTGAGAACAGCATGGGCAACATAGTGAGACCTCATCTATAAAATAAATCAAAATTTAGCTGGGCGTGGTAGCGCACGCCTGTAGTTTCGGCTACTTGGAAGGCTGAGGCGGAAGGGTCACCGGAGGCCAGCAGGTCGATGCTGGGGTGGTCGTGAGCATGTCACTGCACTCTAGCCTGGGCGACGGAGTGAGACTCTGACTCCAAAAAAATTAAAAAATAATAAAATAAAGTACTTCCCCACAATGTTTATGCTTTGGAAGTAGCTCAGGGACAGTTATCCCCATGGTAGAAATAAGAAAATGGTGGCAGTTGGGGAAAGACTTTCAGAGCAGAAAAGATTCAGGGCAGAAGAATCACAGGCTTCTGAAATCCCTTTGAACTTCTTGCACTTTTAGGACCACCCTCATTCCCACCCCCAATAGAACCTCCACTCTGGTTTTGAACTTGACACATTTCTTGTACAAACATAAACAAGCCAACACTTGCCTCGCTGCCTGTAGCATCTCTGAAACCATGCTTTGGATTCAAGTTGGCAAGGATATTGTCTTTCTGTTTGAATCCTTTCCTCGAGGGGCTTAATGACCTCTTGATCAAAATCTCTCTGTCTTCTGAAGTTCCAGGAGATGACAGCAATGTTCGCAGAGGAGTTGTTCTATTTCCCAGGACAGAGTTGTTTGGGAAAAAACCATGTGCTGCTGTTACATCACTGAGGCTGGTAGGTAATTGTTGCTCTACAGTGGCCAGCAGAGCAGGGTCACTGTTGAAATGGGTTGTGGCATACAGATCTGTGGAGGAAACAGGCTGGGAGATGAACCTGCCCCCAACTCCCTCATGTCTCACTTCCCTCCAAACCTAGCCTGAAGTCCCAGGGTCATAATAACCACTCCCTCACTCTCAACTCTCTGGATCCTTTCTCTCTGACAAAACCCCAACTCTGGCTAAATCCAACTGTCCATGTGTTCCAAGCCTACACCAGAGCAGTGGGACATGGCTGGAGAACAACATGTATATATTCTGACCTTCCTCACTTTAAACTCATGACCACTATCTTAATTGGGCCCATAGTACGGCCCAGTTCTCCTAATATATTACTCTGTTCAGTTTACTCTTCTGTTCTCTGAGACAACTATTTCACGTCTCTTTTCCCTTCAAACTCCTCCTTCCTTACTCTCAGGTTCTGGCTTCCCTTATTTCACTGAGAAAACAGAGGCAATTGAAGAAAATGTAAAAGTGATTCCACCACTAAATCTACCAACTTACCTGTATTTGTATCCACAAATTCTCTGCCTTCTTTTATTATAGTAGATGAACTATCTGTGCTTCTTTTTTTTTGAGTCAGAGTCTCACTCTGTTGCCCAGGCTGGAGAGCAGTGGCACGCTCACAGCCACTTGTAGCCTTGACCTGCTGGGCTCAGGTGATCCTTCCACCTCAGCCTTCCAAGTAGCTGGAACCAAAGGTGTGTGCCACCACACCCGGCTAATTTTATGATTTATTGTAGAGACAAGGTCTCACCATGTTGCTCAGGCTGGTCTCAAACCCCTGAGCTCAGACAATCCTCTCGCCTCCACCTCCCAAAGTGCTGGGATTACAGGTGTGAGTCACTGTAACCAGCTCTATCTGTGCTTCTAAGGTCAACCTTTCCATTGGTGGGCCGGATACCATTTTCTTATAGCTGTCCTTTTTCTCCTGGCATCATCAATTTTCCCTCTACTGCATGTTTCCATCAGAATCTCCAGGACACCATCCCTGCTCCAGCTACAGTTCCATTTCTCTGCTCCCCTTTACTGCAAAACTGCTTGAAGGGGTTTTACGTATTGGGTAACTCTATTGCCTCGCTTCCATTTTTTCCTGAACTCACCTCAAGGACGCTTTTATTTTCATGCATCCCCTGAAGCTGTTCATTAATGTCTTCTGCATTGCCAAATGCCATAATTACTTCTCAGTCCCAGGCTCCCTTCCTCTCGATCAGAAGAATCTGATCCAGCATTGATTACTCTCCCTCTTGAAACACACTCTTTACTTGGCTTCCAGGATACCACTTCCTCTTAGTTTTTTCCCTTGCTATCTTATAGGCTGCTTCTGTCTTGTTCTCTATGCTGGTTTTTCTTCCTCTACTTGACTTCTACTTGTTGGAAGGCTCAGGATCAGTCCTCAGATCTCTTTTCTACCTACATTCACTCTCTAGTTGAGATCTCATTCAGTCTCATGGTTTTAATGCCATCCATACACTTATAATCTCCAAATTTATATTTTTAGCCACATTTTCTACCTTGAACTCTAGACTAATGTGTCTAATTATCAAATTGGCATCTCTGGCAAGTTTTTTTATTTTTTTGAGTTGGAGTCTCACTCTGTCGCCCAGACTGGATGACAGAGTGTGCTCACTGCCACTGCAGCCTCGACCTGCTGGGCTCCGGCGATCCTTCTGCTTCAGTCTTCCAAGTAGCTGGAACTATAGGCACACGCTACCACACCCGGCTAATTTTTTATTTTTTGTAGAGACGAGGTCTCGCCAAGTTGCCTGGGTGGGTCTTGAAGCCGCAGGCTCAGGCAATCTACTCGCCTTGGCCTCTCAAAATGTTTTAATAGCCACCTTGAACTTAAGATGTCTAAAACCACACTCATATGTATCTTAAAATCTGTTCCTCCTACTCTTTTCTGCATTAGTAAATGAAAGCTCCATCTTTCCAGTTACTCAAAATCATAGAGTTTTGACCCTCTTTCTCCCACACTTCATCCTTGATCCAAAAGCAAATCATGGAGCATTATATTCAGAACATATTTATAATCTGGCTACTTCTTACCACCCTACTACTATCTATCAGCCTGAGTCATCATCTTGTCTAGATTCTAACCTCTTGAAGGATTAAAAAAAAAAATTTGCCCTTGCTCCACACAGTCTGTTGTTAAATTAGCAACCAGAGTAAATTCTTAAGTGAGATGACATCATTCCCCTGCTACAAACACTCCAACTCCTTTTGATCTTACCCAGAATAAAAGTCTAGCTATCTCTCTGACTTTATTCACACAATTTGCTTTTTCTGATGTAGCCACACTGGCCTCCCCGTTGTTTTTGAACATGCCAAGTCTGTTCCAGCCTCAGAAACTTTGTACTCACCATCCCCATTGCTAGAACTTTCTCCCCCCAGGTGCATATAGCTTACACTCTCATCTCATTCAAGTCTCTACTTTTATGACACTTCATCAGCAAAGCTTTCCCTGACCATTCTATCTACAACATCACTTCCATATCACTCTCTGTACCCTTATATTATTTTTCTTCTTAGTATTTATCACAACCTGACATACATTTATATGTTAACATGTTTATTATCTGTCTTACCCCCATTAAAATGTAAGCTCCAGCTGGGCTCAGTTGCTCAGCCTGTACTCCCAGCACTTTGGGATGCTGAAGCGAGTGAATTGCCTGAGTCCGCAGGTTCGAGACTAGCCTGGGCAACTTGGTGAGACCTTGTCTCTACAATCAATCAAAAAAAATTAGCTGGGCATGGTAGTGCGCGCCTGTAGCTCTGGCTACTTGGAAGGCTGAGGTGGAAGGATCGCTGGAGCCCAGCAGGTCAACACTGGGGTGGCTGTGAGTGTACCACTGCACTCCAGCTTGGGAGACGGAATAAGACTCCAACTCAAAAAAAAAAAGAAAAAAAAAAGAATGTAAGCACTATGGATGTAGGGTTTTTTTTTTTTTATGATGGTAAAATATGCATGGAACTTTATTTTGTTTGCTACTTTCTCCACAGAGCTAGGACAGTGTCTGGCACATTGTAGGTGTTCAGTGAGTTTTGTTAAATAAATAAATAACTGAAGAGTGGTCTCCACTACTTACCCTGAAACTGGCTTCTTCTGAAAGCAACTCAAAATAGAGGTAACTCTGGCCAAAGAAGACTAGATGCTGCTAGAAAGATGTCCTTGGATGCTACTTAACTAAAATAACATGTAGCTGCTTACATTCCTACACATTTTCTCTAACATATCTATTGTGTCAAACTCGTAACTCTGAAGTTTTATGGAGGTTCCAAGGACCCCTGATGACTATGAAGTACAACTTAAGAAATGCTAATGCAATTTAAGAAGTATTAATTCCAAAATTTTCAGTTACCTTTCTATCTTCATGCCTATGAGAAAGACCTGTAAACCGACGAAGCTATTACCTGAACTAAGCTTCAAGAGCCTTCCGGTGCTGGAGTCAGGGTTTGACAGAGAAGTTAGTAAGTCTCCACAGGGATGGGATGCGGTGGCCTTCACGTCATTTGAAGATTTTATGCTATATTCTCGATAGTTCTTGCTTTTCTGAGTCCTTTTACCGAGACTTCCATGCAGTGATAGAGTTTGAGAATAGTGACTATCATAATTTTCCAGACCAACATCTGAAGGTAACTGATAGGGATGGATCTGACTAGAATCACCCACATCCAGGCGTTTACTCAATGAGACATCATGGGTAAGCTGAAAAGTATCAGGTTTTGGTATCAGTTCCTTTTCTGGAGAAGAACTTGAAGATTTGTTGTCCAAAAAAGATACTCGGTACCCTTCTCTAGTCATCTTCTCTGGGGATCGTACTATAGACTGACGAGGCGAGTAGTGTCTGAACTCTAATCACCACAAAGGAAAAAACAAAACATGATGAGAATTCTTTTGGTCCGGTTGGGAGTACTTCTGTTCACTGTTCACTGAACATATTCTCTACCGAAAAGTTCTTAGGAAGAAGTGGTTAATAATTTTGATCAATGGCAGCATAAATAATGAATAGACTTCCACATGGAATACCACCCACCACCAATAAAATATGTGAAGCATTTGTGTAAATAGTAAAAACTCTGTAACATTCTGGAGACAAATTTCTTATCAATCAAATCCCCTAGGAATTTCCGCCTAAAACTATAATGCCAGAGTTTTCTAGACACCAATTGCAAAAAAATTGGTGTAACCAAACATGAAGATAGTTGTGATTTTGTGATTGAGTTTATGGTTATCTATGATTTCAGAGACTCCTTACAATAAAACTAAGCCCAAGCTCACCCGCAGACTCCACCCAGAGGCTTTTGGTTCACTTATTGGGAACCACTATCCTAAGCCAATATAATGGTAGAAAATGCAAAACCTGTAAAAAAATTCCTAGCCTAGTACTAACCTAGCTATAAAGATTTCTCTCAGAGAGTTTCTCTGCATCTCTAAGAAGCCTCCTAGTGGGACAAGTAGAGCCACAAATAGAGAAGGCTTTGTACTCTTTGGTGCTTTCAGAGCTTCATATGCTCGAAGAGCTTCCTTAGGAAACAAAAACTACCATCTCTGAATTAGTCACAGTAATTTAAAAATAATGTAACCAAGTACCTTCTAATCCTATAAGACCCATAAGAACATCAGTGTTTACCTAGTATCAGCATATGAGGGGGAGCCTCCCCAAATTGGAATTTATTTATAAAAAATTGTGCATTTATTTTTATATGTTAAACTTTAGTCACCTTCAAAGTACTCTCCATTTGATGCAATTACCTTTTGAGACACTTTTTCACTGTTCAAAATAGTTTTTGAACTTGGCAATGTTGATGCCTTTTAGTGCTTCTGCCATTTTTTGTTTCACCTCTTCCACATTGGCAAAATATTTTCCTGGGACTTTTTTCATTGGGAAACCAAAAAAAAAAATTGCTCGGGGCAAGACTGAGTAAATAGGGAGGGTGGGGCATAGAGGTCATGCCACTTTTGGTCAACAGCTGCTGAACACTCAACGCAGTATTGGCAGGTGTGCTCATTGGCAGGTGTGCTCATAAATCACTAATCATGAAATCGGCAAACATATTGAAAGAATCTTCAAAAAAATAAATTCACTGAAGCTGAACGCAGCCCTCTCACAACAACTAGCTGGTACACTAATGCCAATGGGTTCCTAGAACACTTACCTAGTGGGGGAAAGCCTGTACTACATGGGGCCACCATCCACAAAATAATTCTAATTTTTGGGGGGTCCTCCCTCATATACAGTGGGAGAAGATTGTAAAACATTATTTTTAGGTAACAAAATGGATCTAAGAACAAGGGATTTCTGTTTCAAATAATGACAAATTAGGTAATTCAGACTATCCTTCCTGTTGAAGAAGGATTATATATATTCTTTTTTTTTCAGGTAAGACTTCTTTATTCTCATCATTTATTCAATTATTTATTTACAGCAGTATGAACCCAAGGATATTTATTTTATATTTTAGGTTATAATTCAAGTTTATTTATTTTGCTCTTCAAATGTCTTCATTATGGATGGTGGATATATATTCTTAAAGGTATCACAGCTACATGATCGTGATGAATTTCTAGATCAAAATCTAGGAAACTGCACAAACCCATTAGGTAAGTATAGTAATCAAAGCCACTTTTACTATAAGACATTTTAGGGCAAAAGGGACAGAAGTCCAAGTCTAGGCTCCCAAGATGAGGAATGTGACAGACCCTTCCTTTGACCCCACAGAGAGCAACAGTAAGATGGAACCCTGAGCAGAATACAATTTTCAGAGTAAAGGTAAACTGGAAATAAACCAGCCTTTGTACTGACTGGTAATCCAGGTTTGCATCATCAGAGTGGTCCAGGAAACCTCAAATCATGAGCTGGGATTAAGATGATTCCAAGCCGGACTCGGTGGCTCAGCCTGTAATCCCGCACTTTGGGAGACTGAGGTGAGTGGATTGCCTGAGCCCGCAGGTTCAAGACCCGCCTGGGCAATTTGGGGAGACCTCATCTCTACAGTAAATCAAAAATTAGCCGGGCGTGGTAGCACGTGCCTGTAGTTCCAGTTACTTGGAAGGCTGAGGCAGAAGGATCGCCAGAGCCCAGCAGGTCGAGGCTGCGGTGGCTGGGAGCGTGCCACTGCACTCCAGTCTGGGTAACAGAGTGAGACTCCAAATAAAACAAAACAAAACAAAACAAGACTAGCCAGGCATGGTAGCGTGCGCCTGTAGTTCCAGCTACTTGGAAGGCTGAGGCGGAAGGATTGCCGAGCCCAGCAGGTCGAGGCTGCGGTGGCTGTGAGCGTGCCACTGCACTCCAGTCTGGGCAACAGAGTGAAACTCCAACTCAAAAAAAAAAAAAAAAAAAATAGATGATTCCAGACTGATAATGTCCTATATACCTGGTAGAAGCAAATGAAATTCTGTTCTGGAAAAGATACATTCTTGCAAGACTTTAAATCATTCCTATAAATGATTTTTCAAATATAATGGCCAGTAAATAGTCGAAACCAATCAACCACACAAACAGGAAATAAAACATGAGTAAGAACCAGTAGAAAAAAATAGACAAACAGATCCACAAAAACATTAGATATTGGAATTACTAGATACAACCAATAAAACAGCTATGTTTACTCTGTTTAAAGAAATAGAAAATAAGCTGAAATTTTCTTATAAAAAGTGACCTAAGGCTGGGCTTGGGACTTAGCTTGTAATCCCAGCACTTTGGGAGGCCAAGGCAAGTGGATTGCCTGAGCCCACCGGTTCAGGACCAGCCCGGGCAACTTGGCGAGACCTCGTCTCTACAATAAATAAAAAATTAGCCAGGTGTGGTAGCATGCATCTGTAGTTCCAGCTACCTGGAAGGCTGAGGCAGGAGGATTGCTGGAGCCCAGCAGGTTGATGCTAGGGTGGCCGTGAGTGTGCCACTGTACTCCAGCCTGGGCAACGGAGTGATACTCCAACTCCAAAAAAAAAAAAAAGTGACCCAGTGAATTTGAAAAAAAAAAATTAAACTTACAGAGCTGAGAAATAAATCAATTAAGAATTCAGTGGGCCGGGCTCGGTGGCTCAGCCTGTAATCCCAGCACTTTGGGAGGCCGAGGTGAGTGGATTGCCTGAGCCTGTGGGTTCGAGGCCAGTTCGGGCAACTTGGCGAGACCTCATCTCTACAATAAATCAAAAATTAGCCGGGTGTGGTAGTGCGCCCCTATAGTTCCAGCTACTTGGAAGGCTGAGGCGGAAGGATCGCCGGAGCCCAGCAGGTTGAGGTTGGGATGGCCGGGAACGGCCACTGCACTTCAGTCTGGGTGACAGAGTGAGACTCCAACTCAAAAAAAAAAAAGAATTCAGTGGACAAGTCTAACAGCAGGTGAGACACAACTGAAGAGAATGTTAGTGAAGAAAAGGTGAGTCAGAAGAAATGATCAAGAATGCAGAATTGACTAAAATAATGACAAATATAAAAGAATAAGAAACAAAGAGGACAAATTGAAAATCTTTGACATATATTTATTTAATCAAGAGTTCTAGACAACACAAGAGAAAAAAATGGGACTGCAGAAAACCAAAGACAACTAAAAGAATCTTAAAAGCAGCTGGAATAAAAAGGACATATCCTTGCAGGAGTGACAGACTTCTAGCTACCTTGTCAAAATTTACCAAAAAAGACAGAATACAGTTAGTTACTTTTTAGGGCAGGGGGGAGTGGAGTCTCTCACTCTGTCACCCAGGCTGGAGTACAGTGGCACACTCATGGCCACCACAGCCTCAACCTGCTGGGCTCAGGTAATCCTTCTGCCTCAGCCTTCCAAGTAGCTAGAACTACAGGCACACACCACCATACCTAGCTAATTTTTTGATTTATTGTAGAAATGAGGTCTTGCCATGTTGCCCAGGCTGGTCTTGAACCCGTGGGCTCAGGCAATCCTCTCAACTTAGCCTCCCAAAGTGCTGGGATTATAGGCATGAGCCACCACGCCCCGCCTAGTTACCTTCAATAATCTGAAAGAAATAACTGTCAACCTAGAAATCTATATCCAGCAAAAATACTCTTCAAGAATAATGGTGAAATAGAGTCATTTTCAGATAAAGAAAAGCAGAAAGAGTTTGTTACCAACAAATTCACACAAAAGAATATACTAAAGTAAGGTAAAGGAGACTATCAGAAAGGAAGTCTGGGGGAAAAAAATAAAGAAACAGGTTGGGCAAGGTGGCTCATGCCAATAATCCCAGCACTTTGGGAGGCCAAGGTGCAAGGATTGTCTGAGCCCATGGATTCGAGACCAGCAACTTGGTGAGACCTCATCTCTTCAATAAATCAAAAAATTAGCCAGGTATGGTAGCATGTGCCTGTAGTTCTAGCTACCTGTAAGGCTGAGGTGGAAGGATGGCCTGAGCTCAGCAGGTCGAGGCTGTGGTGGCCATGAGCATGCCATTGCACTCCAGCCTAGGTGACAGAGTGAGACTCTGATTCAAAATATAAATAAATAAATAAGCAGACAGTGGTAAATAAATGGATAAATTTAAATGAACATTGACTATATAAAAACAGTATCTTCTGGGCAACTTGGTGAGACCTTGTCTCTACAATTAAAAAAAAAGTAGCTGGGTGTGCTGGTGTGCACCTGTGGTTCCAGCTATTAGGAAGGCTGAGGCAGAAGGATCACCTGAGTCCAGCAGGTTGAGGCTGTGATGGTGGCCAGGAGTGTGCCACTGCACTCCAGCCTGGGTGAAAGAGTGAGATTCCAACTCAAAAAAAAAAAAAAGCTTGTGAGGTTTAAAAATATAGAGAATTAAAATTCATAAGAATAATAATAACAAAATATAAGTAAGAAGGATTAAATGAAATAAAGTATTCTGAGGTCTTTGAATTATCCAATAGAAGAGTTAAGGTTTTAATTTAAAAATTGTATACATTAAGATACATATTGTCATTTTGGGAATAATACTAAAAGTACAGAAATAGTGTACAACTTATAAACTAGTAGAGAGAAAAAATGGATTAATATATAAATAATAAACCCAAAAGAAGGCAAAAAAGGTAAAAAACGAAATAGTGAGCCAATATAAAATCAAGAACAAAGGAGGTTAAAAAAAAATCCACTCTTAAGCAGAAAAGCCTCACAGGTCACTAAGGATCCATGACAGCGCCTCATGAAAGCAAAAGAATTAGCTGACCAAATAGGACTCCTAAATTGAGACATCTTCATCTTCTTCCAAATCCCATCATATCCAGATTTCTCTAATTGGTGTGGGGAAATATATTCAGATAGCCTCAACCTGCTGGACTCAGGCGATCCTTCTACCTCAGCTTTCCAATAAATAAATACTTACCATCTTCCTGGCGATTGTCACTTGGCATCTCCCTTCTTGCTACTTCCTGCACCCAAAAAAAAAAAAAAGTTTGAACATTTAGGTAGAAGGAAGTCTATGGGCATTCAGATGTGAACTTATAGACCAGGGGTTGAGAATACTTTCCTACTAATAATGAGGAAAGTCATCCTTGCAAGTTAGAAAAACAGACCTTTAAAAAAAAGGTCTATGTTCTTTTTTTTTTTTTTGAGTTGGAGTCTCACTCTGTCACACAGACTGGAGTGCAGTAGCCACTCCCAACCACTGCAGCCTTGACCTGCTGGGCTTAGGCGATCCTTTCGCTTCAGTTTTCCAAGTAGCTGG
>CAUYQG010166744.1:0-22813 GCA_963574415.1 Tarsius wallacei
AAAAGTGATAGACCACTAGTTAGCCTAACCAAGAAATGAAGAGAGAAGATTCAAACACAATCAGAAATTCAAGACATTATAACCAGTAACACAGAAATACAAAAGATCATCAGAGACTACTATGAACAACTCTGTGCTTATGAACTAAAAAAATCTAGAGGAAAAGGATAAATTCCTAAAAACATACATCCTCCCAGGATTGAACCAGGAAGAAACAGAAATCTTGAACAGATTCGAGTATCAAGATTGAACCAGTGATTTAAAATATCCAGATCTTAACAAAGAAAACCCTAAGACCATCTGAATTCTATCAGACAAACTAAGAAAAACTGGTACCAATCCTACTAAAACTGTTCCAAAGATCTAGGAGGAGGTAATCTTCCCTAACTTATTTCCATGAAGCCAGTATGACCCTGATACCAAAGCCATACAAGGACACAATAAGAAAACTACAGACCAATATCCCTGATGAACCCATATAAAAAAGTCCTCAACAAAATACTAGCAAACCAAATCCGACAACCTATCAAAAAGATAACACACCATGATCAAGTGGGTTTTATTCCAGGGATGCAAAGATAGCATACCCCTTATGCAAATTGATAAATATGATACACCACATAAACAAATTTGAAAACCAACGCCATATCTAGCTTCAATAGATGCAGAAAAAGCATTTGGTAAAATTCAGCATCTCTTCATGATAAAAACCCTCAAAAAACTAGGCAGAGAAGGACCAACCTTCAAAGTAATAAAAGTCATATACAATAAACCCACAACTGATATCATACTGCATGTGGAGAAGGTGAAAGCATTTCCCCTAAGAATTAGAACAAGAAAAAGATGTCCACTTTAACCATTCCTATTCAACATAGCACCAGAAATCCTAGCCAGAGCAATCAGGCAAGAGACAGAAATAAAAGGTATCCAAACTGGGAAAAAGGAAATCAAATTATCTCTGTTAGCTGACAGTATGATCGTAAACCTAGAAAATGGTAAAGACTCAGGCAAAAGACCGCTAGATGTGATAAAAGAATTTAGTAAAGTTGCAGGATACAAAATAAATGTACAAAAATCAGTAGTATTTCTATACACCAATAATGATCAAACTGAGAACCAAATCAAGAAGTCAATCTCATTTACAATAGCTACAAAAAAATAAAATACCTGGGAATACATTTAACCAAGAAGGTGGAAGATCTCTACGAGGAAAATGACAAAACACTGATGAAAGAAATTGTAGGTGACACAAACAAATGGAAGAACATTCCATGCTCCTGAATTGAAAGAATCAATATTGTTAAAGTGACCAAATTTACCCAAAGCAATCCACAAGTTCAGTGCAATCCCTATCTAAACATCAATATCATTTTTCACAAAATTAGAAAAAACAATCCTAAAATTCATACGGAACCAGAAAAAAGCCTGAATAGCCAAAACAATCCTAAGCAAAAGGAACACAGCTGGAGGCATCACATTCCTTGATTTCAAATTATTCCAGAAGGCTATAGTAATAAAAACAGTCTGGTACCACTCCAAAAAGACATAGATCAATGGAACAGAATAGAGAACCCAGAAATAAAGTCACATATTTATAGCCAATTGATCTTCAACAAAGTTGAAAAAAACAAAACAAAACATACAGTGGGGAAAGCACACTCTATTCAATTAATGGAACTGGGAAAATTGGCTAGCCATATGCAGAACAATGAAACTGGATCCCTATCTCTCACCATATAAAAAAAATCAACTGAAGATGGATTAAAAGCTTAAATGCAAGACCTGAAACTATAAAAATACTAGAATAGGCTGGGTGTGGTGGCTCACACCTGTAATCTCAGCACTTTGGGAGACATGTGGTTGTTGTTTTTTTTACAATAACAAAAATACAATAGTTACAGATATTTAAAATATACCTATAGGATTTTGGCTGTTAAATAGATTGTTTGGATAACACTAAGATGTAAAGTCACGCAAAGGAAATTTTGGAATTGAGGGAGATCTGTACATTTTTAATACCTAAATAGAAGGGAGAAAATCTGTTCACAGTTTATTATGTAAAAGAAAAGAAACTAGCAGAGCATGGTGGCTCATGCCTGTAATCCCAGTGCTTTGGGAGGCCAAGGCAGAAGGATAGCTTGGGGCCAAGAGTCCAAGACCCTATCTCTACCAAAAAAAAAAAACTTTCAATTAGCCAGGCATGGTGGTGCACACCTGTAGTTCCAGCTACTGAAGAGGCTGAGGACAGGAGGATCGCTTGAGCCCAGGAGTCCAAAGTTACTGGGAGCTAAGATTGTGCCACTGTACTCAACAGAGCAAGACACTGTTTCTAAAAAAAATTTTAAATCATAATAATAATAAAGAAAGTAATTTAAAACATCAAAATACTGACTTTATCGTATAACAAGTCACATTCAAACAGAAACCAATTACCTGGAAGACTACATCTGGAATCTCTCTATCATAGAGGGGAATTTGCTGCAGAAGGAAAATATCTAATTGACCTGCATCTCTGAGTTGCAATAGCTGGAAACGTTTACTCTTTTTAATTTCCTCTTCAGAAACAAAGTTAAATTCATCTTGCAACTGTTCAAGACGAAAATACTTTGGAATATCCTGCCCCTTATGTCTCATGTACTGTAAAACAAAAAAAGGTAAAACCTTTACTTAAAATATTAATTTTTTAAGTTTAGGAATTATTTCAAAGCACTACTTCCCCACAACTGTGAGATGTAAGAGTGGCAATACAGGTAGGAAAGGGAGTGATCAAATCTGTTTGCTGTAGGAGGAGAGAACATGCAAAAAAACAAACAAAAAATCCACCCTACATAGCTTCCTAAACTTCTCCCAGTCATGACTCACACAGGACATGAAGATATTTGTACTGTACACTGAATTTTGTATCACTTGATAGGAACAGATGAGACTGTTCCTTTCTGGTTGCCCTAAGAGTTGGGAGACAGTAAATATTTCTGTACACCTGTAACCAATTCTACACATCAGTTGGGGAGCTGTAACCTAGGGGAACTTAATTACAGGACTCTAACTTATGGGTTACTTTATTCAACAACTGCAAATGTGAACATATGGTGCATGCAAGAAACAGTTCTAGCTGCCATCGGAGAGAAAAAGATTTATTAGCCGTAGTTCCACGAGGAAAAATAAAACACAAATGAATAATTACAGTAAAAGGCAGAATGAGATTAGTCATACGAGTTTATTTAAAATAAAAGTTACAAAAGATTGACAGGAGAGTAAGGAAAGAAAATCCTGTGACCCCCTGAGGCTACCAGAAAGCATTATCAGACTTGCAGGGTGGATAACAGCCGTTATGGATGCCCTACCAGGCAGAGCAATGGCATGGATAAAGGTAGAAAGAAAGCAGGTTTGTGGTACAAAGAGCAGTCAGTTGGTTGCAAGGAAGAACTGAAGTGATTGTATAATGGTGTCTGAGGGAAGGAGTGTCATCTCGATATCTCTAGCATCTGACACGGCTGACACATAACAGGTGTATGACAGATGTTAGCCTGAAGGTTTGCCTGCTGGATGTGCTGTGGACCGATAAGTAGAGGCAGAGGACCAACTACCAGGCCTAAAGCAGTAATTATTTTACTTGCTGGATTTCTAATTGCCTTTACAACACTGTGAACTGGTTGAAAACTGCTCTGTCCTCAGATTTCCTTCCCTTTATATGCCCCCAGTGCCTGGAAAAATATGCAGAAAGCTATGGGGAGTGTATTGCGGCGGAGCTTAGGAAATAGAATATTTACAGTATTGATATTTGCTGTAACTTACCATAATAAATTCCATTAAATCAGAATGTTCTGGATTATTTGGATCAATTCTGACTTCATTTGCCCATTCAAAAAGCTTCTGTGTGTTGGTGAGCCCTGGAATTCCAGGAACGCCTCTTGCATCTACATTCCTTAACGCACTAACAGAGAGAATATATTTTTTGAATTTGCATACAATACATAGGTTTTACTTTGTTATATAGAGTAAAAACCCACCCATTCTGGGTATTTAAAGATAAAATAGAAAGTTTAGGCCAGGCTCGGTGGCTCAACCTGTAATCCCAGCACTTTGTGAGGCTGAGGTGAGTGGATTCCCTGAGCCCCCAGGTTCGAGACCAGCCCGGGCAACATGGCGAGACCTCGTCTCTACAATTAAAAAAAAAAAATCAGTTGGGCATGGTGGTGCACGCCTATAGTTCCAGCTACTTGGAAGGCTGAGGCAGCAGGACCGCTGGAGTCCAGCAGGTCGATGCTGGGATGGCCGTGAACATGCCACAGCACTCCAGCCTGGGTAACGGAGTGAGACTTCAACTAAAAAAAAAAAAAAAATGTTTAGATGGGATAACTCTCCTGGTTCTTCTCATATTCTAACACATATCATAGCTTTTTGATAAATGTCTACAAGAGAAGGTAAGCTTCTTAGAAATATGTCTGTAAATTCTCATCTTTACCATCTCCACTCTGTGTAGTTGCTAAAATATAGTAGATGCTTAAGTTAATGGTGCTTGGATGTATTCTATAAACCCTAAAGCATAGCAACTGATTAAATATTTTCACAGGATGCACATGATATTGAAATCTAACCATAATGTTTTGCTTAAGTAAAATTAAGAAAGTACACAAAATAAAAACAATCTTTAGGCTATATCTTTATAGTTAAGACATAACAGTAAGTAACATGATTAACTGGGTAGTATGTGTCAGAGGTATATCTTTGTTTGGTCATATAGACAATTTTCAAAAGTTGGAGAGTTATAAAAGATGGTCTGGATTTATAATATATCCTTGGCGACCTTAGCTATAGGCCAAGTGCAGAAAGAATTCAACCCTAAAGGGTAAGGATTTCTTTAGAGCCCCTAATTATCCCAGTTACTTAATCTCTCTCTTCATAGAGAATTTGTCTCAATTTGTATAATTAGAAGAATTTGGACTAGGAGATTTCAAGGATCCTTTCTATAAGGTACTCCAGAAAAGTTCCCATCTATAAGTTGGGATTCCAGAAATACAGTTCTGACACAGATTTAAGAATGTTTTAGCCTAAACAGGGGCATACATTTGATACCAACTCCTTTCCACTGTTCGCATTTCTGTGATGATCTTCTGAAGCTATAGGTGAAAAGTGAATTTCTGGTACAGTGGCATGTAAGCAAAATTACAAATAGGTGAAATTTGAGTATTCTTCTTTACTCTGACTTCCTATTTCTACCCTTATGTTGCCCTGTTTTGATATCTATGCCGTAAGAGATCTCTTGAACCTGACACCCCTTACATCATCTTGTCCTTCCCCAGGAAACAGTCTTAGCCCAGGTCTCCTAGAAGACAGAGCCTGAGGCAAAGCTTAAATGTTAATAGATTAGAGGAAGAAACTTATCCCTTATATCCTTAGAAAAACAAGCTGTAATTGGATTTCAACATACTTCCATGATTTCTGTCTCAGGGAAAGTAATAAAAACTTCAGAGCCATGGTACAATGATTTCCCCTGCGGCGGAAATCATTGTGTTCAGCTGTAGGCTATGACAAAATCTCACTGTCATCTGCATGACCCCCACACAACTAAACACTAAGTGAGCAACTCTATCTTTTGGCTCAAGACCAGTCAACATTTGAAGATTTTCTTTCTTTCTTTCTCTTTGTTTCATGTTTTTAAAAGTAAAAAATAATGAAAAAAAACTAAGCAGAAATAAAATAAGAACAGGCAGGGATGAAAGAGAACCAAATAGAAAATTCGGCTATAAAAAAAAAAAGAAAAGTTATAATGTAAAAACCAAATAAATGCTAGATAAGATAAAGTGGGTAATGAATTAAGGAATTGAAAAGAAATCTACCCAGGATACAGATGAGATAAAGACATAACAAATATGAAATAATAAGTAAGAGATATGGATAATACACTGAAAGGCTCCAAAATAAATTCAGTAGGAGGTCCTGAAGGAGAGGACGGTCATTGAGATTGGAGAGATATATTTAATGTGTTATTACTCTAAGATTCCCTTTGGGTTCACGACTTTAACTCCAGCTCAGTCAGTATGTGACGACTGGATGAGTAAGTAAATGAGTGAATGACAAATACCCCGTCTTTCAGATCTCCTTAGCCTTCATTCTCTGACTCCCACAAGTCAGTCCTGCCTCCCGGAGCTCCAATCCCAAGTTCCTAGAACCACTGCTTAGAGCCAGCCCTCAAGCTCCCACAACTATGGAGAGAATTCTGCAACTTCCTCTAATTGTAAAGCTTCACGTAGAGAGGACCTGGGACTTTGAAAACCTCTCTTGCGATTCACTTCCTGATGAAACCTGCCATCATTCCCACTCATGCACAGAACTGTTTTCAATCTTTTGTAAATTCGAGTTTCCAGGTAATAGGAACTGTAAAACAATGAGGACAGGCCAATGAATATGACCAGAAGGTCACTCACTGGTAACCTTCAGGAATAAATGTAAATGGGTGTGGTTAGAAAGGAATTTGTGAATGGAAAGTGGAAAGATATGCAGACCAGTAGACCACACACATGAGGACTTGGGCAGGAAAAGTGCTCAAAAAGGGTTTTCAGGGCTCAATCAAGTGCTTGAGTTTTTGCTTGATTTAAAACAAGGTGGGCAACCCCCTCAGATCCCCTCGTCGTCGGAGCTTTTCTGTCCTCTCAGTAAATCCTGCTTTCTCTAGAACCATAGCTGTTTACTTGGGTTCTGGTTTAATACTTTCCTGACTCTGAAAAATCTCATACTCTGGTATATTCTGGCTTTTTTCCCCAAGGATTTCATCACTTCTCTTTTTAAGAAGATAAAGACTTCCTCCATTTTTAAGAAATATGTACCTTGGTTCTGTTCTCTTACCTTTTAGAATCTTTTCTTTTGTGAGCTGGAGTCTCACTCTGTCGCCCAGACTGGAGTGCAGTGGCCACTCCCGGCCACCGCAGCCTCGACCTGCTGGGCTCCAGCGATCCTTCCACCTCAGCCTCCCAAGTAGCCGGAATTACAGGCACACGCTACCATGCTCGGCTGATTTTTTTATTTATTGTAGAGATGAGGTCTCGCCAAGCTGCCCAGGCGGGTCTCGAACCTGCGGGCTCAGGCAATCCACTCACCTCAGCCTCCCAAAGTGCGGGATTACAGGCTGAGCCACCGAGCCCAGCTTAGATTCTTATTACTGCTAAATTTTTTTGTTTTTTTTTGAGTTGGAGTCTCATTCTGTCACCCAGGCTGGAGTGCAGTGGTACGCTCAAGGCCACCACAACCTCAACGGGCCGGGCTCAGTCCATCCACTTCAATCTTCCAAGCAGCTAGAAATACAGGCACGCACCACCACACCCGGCTAATTTTTTAACTTATTGTAGAGATGAGGTTTTGTCAAGTTGCCCAAGCTGGTCTTGAACCCCTGGGCTCAGGCAATCTTCTGCCTCTGCCTCCCAAAGTGCTGGGATTACAGGCATGAGCCACCATGCCAGGCCCAAACTTCTTGATAAGTAATCTACCTGTTTCCTCAGCACCAATTATCTTTGTGCTACTGCCATTTAGTTTAGACTTTTACCTCTAAATCTCTTATTTTTTTTTACCTAGAAAAAGTATTTATGAACGCTTACTATGACTCTGACCACATGCCACTGTTTTTTGGTATATAATGTTCTCCTTGTTACTTTAAAAATCGTCTCTAATTTCAGTTTTGATTTTCTGTTTAATCAAGTTACTCCATCCCCACAGACAGCCTACCCAATTGTCAACATCTTCCACCCAAGTATGTATTTACTATAATCCACGAACCTACATTGAAACATCATTGTCACCCAAAGTCCATAGTTTATATTAGGGTTCACTCTTGGTGTTGTACATTCTGTGAGTTTTGACAAATATAAAATGACATGTAGTCACCATTACAGGATCATACAGAATAGTTTCACTGCCCTAAAAAATCCTCTGTGCTCCATCTATCACCCTTCACTCCTTCCGGAACCTCTGGCAACCACTAATCTTTTCACTGTTTCCATCACTTTGCCTTTCCTAGAATGTCATATAGTTGGATATAGCATTTTTTCCATTTATTTTTAAGTATATCTGTTTAGATGAAGAGGAGAGAAGCTATCTTTTTAGTGATCATTCATCACTTTTTAAATGATAAAATCTACTTGTTCCTTTACATTTGTCATTTTCCTCAAACACAGCACATTATAGAAGCCAGCGTTATCATCATTTTTATAGAATTTTACAGCCGGGCTCAGTGGCTCAGCCTGTAATCCCGTGCCTTGGGAGGCTGAGGTGAGTGGATTGCCTGAGCCAGCGGGTTCGAGACTCGCCTGGACAAGGGAGACCTCATCTCTACAATAAATCAAAAAATTAGCCAGGCATGGTAGTGCACGCCTGTAGTTCCAGCTACTTGGAAGGCCAAGCGGAAGGATCGCTGGAGCCCAGCAGGGCAAGGCTGCAGTGGCTGGGAGCGGCCACTGCACTCCAGTCTGGGCGACAGAGTGAGACTCCAACTCAAAAAGAAAAAGAAGAAGAAACCATCAAGAGAGTAAAGAGACAATCCACAGAACAGGAAAGAATATTTGCAAATTACACACCTGACAAAGGCCTAACATCCAGGATCTACAAGAAACTTAAATGAAGTGAAAGGAAAAAGCAAACAGCCCAGGCACAGTGACTCACGCCTATAATCCTAGCACTTTGGGAAGCCAAGTTGAAAGGATTGCCTGAGCTCATGAATTCGAGACCAACCTGGGCAACTTGGCAATACCTCATCTCTACAATAAATCAAAAAATTAGCTGGACATGGTGGCACATGCATGTAGTTCCAGCTACTTGGAAGGTTGAGGAGGAAGGATCACCTGAGTCCAACAGATCAAGGCTGCAGTGGCCATGAATATGTGAGTGCCACCACACTCCAGTCTGGGTGACAGAATGAAACTCTAACTTGAAAGAAAACAAACAACCCCATTAAAAAATGGGCAAAGTACGTGAACAGACACTTCTCAAACATGCAAGCAGTCAACAGACACATGAAAAAATGCTCAATGTCACTAATCATCAGAGAAATTCAAATAAAAACTACAACAAGATACCGCCTAACTCCTTTAAAGATGACTGTTATTAATAAGTCAAAATACAACAGATGCTAAAGTCGATGTGGAAAAAAGGGAATGCTTCTACACTACTGGTGAGAGTGAAAGCTAGTTCAACCTCTATCGACAGCAGTGTGATGATTCCTAAAAGATCTTAAAATTGACTTTTCATATGATCCCTCAATCGCTCTCCTGGGCATGTACCCAGAGGAACCTAAATCATACCAAAAAAAAAGACATGTGTAAATGCATGTTTATTACTGCACTATTCACAATAACAAAAACATGGAGTGAAGCCTACTGCTCACCAAAAGTGGACTGGATAAAGAAAATGGGGTACGTATACACAATGAAATATCATGCAGTCCTAAAGAATAGAATCATGGATCTCGCAGCAAACTGGATGAAGTCGGAGACCATAATACTAAGTGAACTGTCACAGAAACAAAGATCTAAATACTGCATGTTCTCATTCGTAAGTAGGCTTTGAACATTAGCCACATGAGCACAAGGGATGGATTGGCAGTCACTGGGCACAGCTAGGGGAGGGAGGGAGGAGGGAGGGAGAGGGACACGTGACAACCAAAGGGCACTTGGCTAGTTACCAGGGGGGAGTGAGGGCCAGTTAGAAGCCCACACATCGCCTGCGTGCAGCCTACATATGTAGTTGCTCCTCCCTTGTACCCCACATCCCTATAATAAAATAAAGTTTAAAAAAATACACATGAGCAGGCCCTAACCCAAAGCAATTAAGTCAAATATCTGTGAATGAGTCTTTGTATCTTTATTTTTTTTAAAAAAAGCTTTGGGGAAATTCTAACGTGCAGCCCGGTTTGAGAATCACTGCAGCTCCTCCAGGAACTGTCCAATGTTTAAAACCTCCTACTGGGAGAAAAGCAACCCCAAGAGAGTTTACAGTGTAATCAGAGGCAGCAGTCCTAGCAGCTATGGAAAGCACTTCTAGACTCCTCTTTGCTGCAACCACCAGCCTTTCCAAGGAAGACATCTTAAATTGTCACTCACTCGCTCTCTCGATCTGTACATAAGATCCTTCCCAGCCCCAGCGCCCCACAAGTTCTGCTAAGGAGCTCATTATCCTCAACAAGAAGAGAAAGTGCATGATACAGAATTAAGAGCCATCGAAGCCCAACAGTTCTAACTACACAAATCATTAAAGCATACCCTTCTGCTTACATATGCCTCAGCTGAGGAATATTCAAAGTGGTCCTTAGGTTGTTGGGTTTCCTCCAGGCACTATAAAGGTTGATGAAATTTTCTTCTTAGAATAGTTCTAAAAGTTCTCATAAGTAAGTCTGGGAGTCTCATTTCTAATGTTTTCCTTTCTACGGCTGAATTCATGAAAAGGCAGAGAATCCAAAATTATACTCCTTAAATATACAATATTTTCAGTCTTTTAGACATGTTGAAGATCTGTTAACCACCAACAGCTGTGTTATATAGTGGTTTTCTTTGGATAAAATTAAAGCTATTCATCCACCAAATCCCTCTAGCTGCTTCAAGGTGTGTCGAGTCCCAAGCATAGTTAATTTAGTGTTTGCTCCACTGTGGCTAATTAAAATATGCTTTAGGTGGTTCAGCATATTTTCCCATGTAACCTGCTCTCTGAGCTGATCAAGTTCTCTTCTTCCTTTCATTTCTGTGATTCACTCAACGATCATGTTATTTGAGAAACTATGACACAGGGAATAATCATTGGCCAACTTCAGGTGTAATGCAGTATTAATCCTTAATTTATTCTTTTGAGGAAAGTCATGCTCAAGCATTCTTTCATTTCTTGTCCATAGAGAGCTAAGCTTTCAGCCTAAATTGTGTTAATGGTAGCTTCCCAAATGGAATTCCAGCATGCTTTCAGACTCCTGCACCACAGGGATGCAGATGGATGAGAAAAAGTGAAATTTAAATTGAGTTGGAAACTTCTGGACGTTACCTTTACTAAATAACCTTGCAGCAAACCCATCTAATGAAAATCAGATCTCATTCAGAGCAGGAAAATTTGCTTTCCTGGATGAAACTAAATTGGTCCCATAAGATCTATTGCCCCAAGAGCTAAAGGTCCTGTCTACACAGCACTAAATGAAGTGGTCGATGAATTTAGCCAAAATCCCTAATAAATAACAAAATATTCTCTTAAAATTCAAATCCTTTTAGAGAACATATTGAACAGGTTGACTCGTTATTAATGGGTTTCAGGCACCCTTGTTCCTTGATCAAATAAATACACTGTTAATGAATAGATATGTTTGAACGGTTTCTGTGTGTTGAGTCAGAACTGTGTTGAGTCAGAAAGGAGATCTGTGAGATGCAGTCTTATGCAGAAGAAACAGGGGTTCCACATGACCTCTGCTTTCCATTATAGGCTATGATGCAACATAACAAATATATGTTTTGAAATTCTTGAGTTTTTCTCTCTTGCTGCCAAAAAAATCAGTCTTCTCCATTTTAGTTGCCAGACCTAGCCTAACAAATAGCACATAGTTGATGCTGAAAGAATATGTGTGACATGAATAAACAAGTGAATAAATGAATTAATATGTTCTGAGCATACAGGATCCATTAAGCTGAGAGGCCATAGCAACAAAAACACCCTCTTAAGTGCTATTACTCCTGGTACTAGAGACTGCTTAATTTTTATGTTTTCTTCCTCTCCCTGAGTGCACAGCTAGTCCCCATTTTGCAGCCTCCCATGCATTCAATGTGACCCTCCAGTGACATCTAAACAATGGAGCATGAGTGGAAGTGGTTCAAGCCACGTCCAGTTTTACTCTTAAAATCATCCGTGCTCCTCCAATTCCTGCTAATGAGATTGAAACACCAGTTAGCGTGGAGTCCACATGCATGTGATGGCAGAGCCGCATCATCTGGAGCCCTGAATGACAGTGGAGACTTCTCACCATCCCAGAAGCTATGTTTGTTATTGTCCCAACTTTACAGGTGAGAAAACTGACTCAGAGATGTTAACCATTGACGATAAGGGTCAGTAAGGGATCTGAACTGAGCCACTTCTACCTCCGCCATCGTATTCTATCTCAAAACACCCGAAAGCTCTAAAGAAATTTCTGAAACACAGGCCTCGAGCCTCCCTTAGGTGACCATTCCCACAACCTGGCATAAAAGTGATGGTCTCTCCCAGTAGACCATCTGCCCAAAGATCAATCGTCCCTGCAAATGCGTCATGACAGCTCACCGGTTCAGTGATTCTCCTCCAGATCTGCCCAGCTATTGTATCCACTCCCCAAGCAATGCCATCCCATCTGTTCATCAATAGACTTTTTGACAGTAAGATAGAGTTTATGTATTCTGTAAGGGTTTCTTCATTGGAAAAAAAGGCATGTATACTATCAGAAAAGGATTGACTGTTGCAGGAAACAATGGAGGGGGGTGTGGGTGGGGAAGTGGGATTGACAGCAGTGGAAATCTGCCTGGGGAAGGGGGGGCACGCCTCATCAACAAGGGCACCTGCACCGTGAATATTTGTCTACCTAACCCTGAAATGTACTCCACAATTTTAAAATAACTTTAAGATTTTTAAAGTTAAAAAAAAAAAGGCATGATTAAAAAAATACTGCAGAAAACCAAACACCGCATGTTCTCACTTATATGTGATACATGATCATAAAGACCCTGGGGACATTCAAAGAGGGAAAGGAGGAAGGGTGGCTAGGATTCCGAGGTTACCTCCTGGGTACACGTTCAGTCTCTGGGGAATAGGTCACCTGAAGCCCTCTCCCCACAAGTACGCAATATGATCATGTCACAAACACACACTTGTACCCCTTAAATCCAAAATAAACTTTTTAATTGCAGAAGGTTAGCCCAAAAAACACTGCAAGTTTGACTATTTTGCTATAAAAAAAAAAACATTTGCATTAAACTACTCAGAAACAAGAAGGTGATAACTGTCAAATGTATTTAAAGGTTCTATGTAGTAATGTCCAAACATTTTTATGACGTCCAATAACATGTAAGGTGATAGGAATGATTTAGAAATTAGAATGTTCTGTTTAACTGAGATGCCGAATGAGCAGAGGCTTAATTCACGTATCCAATAAAACTCCCCAGGGCAGGGAAGTTTTCAAGGTGGGACACGGAACTGGGCTCCAGGGGAGCAGAGGGGTGCCCACACAAGTGGATGGAACTTTAAATGGCCTTGTACGAAAGGAAGGTTATCTCCAATGTCCTTGATCATGCACAATCCACCTAGAGGAGAAACAAGTGTCTTGTCCCTGAAACTCCCTGCTTGCAAAGCATGGAAACTCGTCTGCATGAAGACCATTAAGAGTCTTGTGCATTTCACAACATTATAGGTTATCATAGGATTTAATCTCAAGAGACTGCAGCTGACTCACGAAAGCAAAGGGCAAAGACAGCTGACCACAGGTCCCAATTCCTTCTCGTGTGCCTTCCTGACTGAAATTAATATACAAAGTCTTTTCAGTGAATCTGTAAGCATGTGTCCTCTGAGAACATCAGAGCTGATAGTCATTTGGGCAAGAACTTATCCCATATTCTGCCCTTGGCTTCTATGTTCCCCAGGGCACCCGCTACTCTAGAGTCCCAATACCAATGGCGCAGAAACATTTTGGAGTCAAGCGACCTCTGCTGAATAAATACATGGCCTAAATGACCATGGCCATGAACAAATAGCTGTTTTCATCTAAATCTTTTCAATGAAAGTGAGTGTGCTTAGGTTCCAAACATGGTGGGGTTTGGGGGGGGGTGTTTTTGTTTGTCTGGGGTTTGTTTGTTTGTTTGTTTGTTTGTTTGAGACAAGGTCTCACTATGTTGCCCAGGCTAGACTCAAACCCTCGGGCTTAAGTGATCCTCCTGCCTCAGCCTTCCAAATAGCTGGGATTACAGACACACAAACAAAATGTCAGCTGCTGCAAATATTGTTATTTATTATATCACTGTTTTACAAAAATCTTCAGTTGAGACAGAAAAGTGCCCCAAAATTTATGGACAGAACTATAGCACGGGTGTCGCAAAAGTCCATTTGATATAGCCCTGGAACATATTCTCTATTTGACTCTAGCCTGTATGTAATAATATGGATACAGAAATGGTCTGGGGACAGGCTTTCAGTGTTAAAATTTTTTTATTTGCCATTGAAATGGATTCTTGCATTATTATTTGGGGCCATTGGGCCCTTTCCAGGATAAGTCAGGAAGAGATATTAGAGCAGAGAATGTGCTCAAAGCCTCTGTTAAGGGGACCCTCTGTGTCCAGCTCTTCTTGCCTCTCAGAACGCTTTGGTTTCCCACACATCTACATACTTGAAGGATCAGGTTCAACCAGGTATGAAGCAGAAAGGGAATGTCTAGGAGGATCCCAAAATTCCTTCTCTTCTACCAGTCCCAAACTGAAAATAAGCCTCCACCAACCGCTGGTTCATAAATCAACTTAGAAGTCATAAAGACACCAAGACCAGTTATGAGTCTCAAGGGTAATTCATGTGAGACAGGAATCATGCAAAGTCTTGGCTACACATTGTCAGTGGGGCTGTACCACTCCCAAGGGAAGGAAAAGTGGTTCTTGGGAGAAGAGGTGTGAAAAAATCTTAGGTATTATAATGGTCTGTGGTCTTTCTAAGCTCTGCCCTACCTGATAAAACAGTATTTATCAGTATTTAATTTATCTTATTAGGGAGAAATTGATTTCAATTATATTAATTAATTCATTGACATAAATTTTCTCCATAGAAAGGCGATAATGAAGAAGAATTTGAGAAACATTGATCTAGACCTAAAAATAGCACTAAATTTGGTTTTGCTAATGATATTTATCTTATCCATTTAATAACAGAGATTGTCTTTAGTGTTTTAGCTTCCATCATATCACATGAGCACACCTTTATGGGCTCAAACACTTTTGGTACCAGTATACTTCCGGTATACATGCCAGGTAGTCACTGCCCTTTCTATGACACTTAGACTTCATTGCCCAAATGTATCAAGACCCAGGCTGTAACGGGCACTATGTCTAACAGGGAGCAGGAGTATGGAAGTTGCTAAAACTCACTAAGCTCTGTGTGCTAGGCACTGTTCACACACTGTAAATACCCAAAGCTATGGACCCAAAACAACTCTGTGAAGCAGGTACTAGTAATAGTGTCCCCATATTTTAGATATGAAGAAATTAAATCAAGAAAAGTTAAGCGCTATGCCATGTTATGTGCAAACACCAAATGCCAGAGCCAAAGTTGAAACCCTGCTAGTCTGCTAGTCTGCCGGACTACAGAGCTCACTTCCTGAAGAACTCCACACTCCTGCCTTGCATTTGCTTATCTCACAGGATTATTGTAAGGTGTAAAAGGGATAGTGACTGACTGAACAAATCAAAATGTAAAAAATAATCAAGATCAATATTGTCAAGGTTGTAGTTCTTCTCAAACTGATCTAAAGGTTCAATGCAATCTCTTCGAAATCTCAGCAGGTTATTTTGTGGATATCAACAAGGCAATATTTTTTAATCTTCAAAGATATTTTATTTTGTATTTTGAATATCAGAAGCAGAAGGATGACTTAGACTAAATCCTTCATGGTAGACTATCATCATCATTTTCCACAAAGCCCCAATTTTGTTTTACTTCCATACATTTTTTTTTAATCCCCAGTTCTCACTCATTCCCATTCCTCCATGGCAATCATTCTAATGTGTTTGACATCTATTCTTTAGTATGTAAGTATCCTTTTTAGGTTTGCCATGTAGCCATGTAATATATATCTTTATTTACATAAATTAATCCATACTTTTTTTCTTTTAACAAAGACTATTTTTTTACATTTATTTCAGAGCTTTGGGGTACATGTGAGGATTTGCTACATAAGAATATGGCATGAAAGTGAGATTTGGGCTTCTAATGAGCTCTCTTTCCACCTAGTAATGGGCATGGGACCCAATGGGTGGTTGTGTGGCCCTTGTCTCCCTTAGCAGTACCCAGCATCTGTTGTTCCTGCCTTTGTGCCCAGGTGCCCAATGTTTAGTGTCCACTTATGAGTGAGAACATGTGGTATTTCGTTTTTTGTTTCTGTGATAGTTCATTTAGAATGATGATCATACATGTTGCTTCAATGGACATGATTTTATTCTTCTTTATAACTTCATAACCAGGCCACTTTCAATGGGTATTT
The DNA here is from genome assembly GCA_963574415.1 of Tarsius wallacei. Lineage (NCBI taxonomy): Eukaryota > Metazoa > Chordata > Mammalia > Primates > Tarsiidae > Tarsius > Tarsius wallacei. The sequence goes on from CAUYQG010166744.1 coordinate 16,217, forward strand.
GGATTGGTTCCATGTTTTTGCTGTTGTGATTAGTGCGGCAATGAACATATACATGCACGTGTCTTTTGGTAGAGTGATTTATGTTCCTCAGGGTGCATTCCCAGGAGTGGGATTAATGGGTCAAATGGTAGCTTAATTTTTAATTCTTTGAGAAATCACCCACTGCTTTTCACAAAGGTTGAACTAGTTTACATTCCCACCAAAAGTGCAGAAGAATTTCCTTTTCTTCATAGCCTCACCAGTATTTGTTGTTTTTTCACTTTTTAATGAGCCATCCTAAACAGTATGTGGCTCTATCTCATTGTAGTTTTGATTTGCTTTTCTCTGATGATGTTGAGCATCTTTTTTTATATTTGTTGGCTGCTTCTATGACTTCCTTTGAGAAGTGTCTGTTCACTTTTTAATGGTTATTAGTTTCTTTTTCCTGTCAATTTGTTTGAGTTCCTTATAGATCCTGGATGTTAGGCCTTTGTTGGATGCATAGCTTGCAAACATATTTTCCCATTCTGTAAGTTGTCGATTTACTCTCTTGATGCTTTCTTCTGTTAGCTTGATAAGGTCCCTCCTGTCAATTTTAGCTTTTGTTGCATTTGCTTTCCAGGACTTGGCCATTAATTCATTGCCTCCTCTGATTTTTAGGAGGGTGTTTCCTAAGTTTTCTTCTAAGATTCTTGTAGTTTGAAGTTTCACATTTAAGTCCTTTATCCATTTTGAGTTATTATTTTTTGTATTTGATGATAGATAAGGGTCCAGCTTCATTCTTCTGCATGTGATCAGTTTTCCCAACATCATTTGCCAAACATGGTTTACTTTTCCAATGTTTGCTTTTGTTCAGTTTTGTCAAAGATGAGTTGGTTGAAAGTCTATGGTTTTATTTTCAGATTCTCTGTCCTGTTTTATTGGTCTACAAGTCTATTTTTATACTTGTACCATGCTATCTTGGTTACTGTAGCCTTGCAGCAAAGTTTGAAGTCGGAAGTATGATGCCACCAGCTTTGTTCTTTTTGCCAAGGATTGCTTTAGCTTTTCAGGTTCTTTTTTGCTTCCATATAAATGTCAGTATTGTCTTTTCTAGGTCTGTGAAAAATGATGCTGGTAGTTTGAAAGGGCTTTGTTGAATCTGTAGATTGCTTGGGGTAGAATGGACATCTTAACAATATTGATTCTTCCAATGGGATGTTCTTCCATTTGTTTGTGTCATCTTTGATCTATTTGAGCAATATTTTATAGTTCTCCTTTGAAAGATCTTTTGCCTCTCTGGTTAGATAAACGCCAAAGTATTTTATTTTTATGTATATACTCTTATAAATGGGATGGTGTTTTTTGTTTGGATCTCAGTCTACTTTTGACAAGTTAATTATAAAGTTTATATGGAGAGGAAAAAGATCCAGAACAGTCAACACAACATTGAAGAAGAACCAAGCTGGAGGACTAATGCTACCCAACTTTAAGTCTTATAAATAATCAAGACAGGGTCTTATTAGCAAAAAATAGAAGTGTAGATCAATGAAACAATAGACAGCCCAGAAACAGGCCCACATAAAATAGCCAATTGATCTTTGACAAAGAAACAAAGGCAATACAAAGAAAATAAGATAGTTGCACGGGAATCTTTCTACCTTCCACTCAATTTTGCTATAAACCTAAAACTACTCTTTTAAAAAGTCTATTTAAAGTGAGGGGAGAAAATATCAGGATAAGCTCATAGATCAAGACTAGGAAGACGGAAGAACAAGAGTCTTTTCAATCTTCTGAGATAAAAGTGTTCAGGACAGCACTTAAGAAGCGGACACAGAAATATCCAAGGGGGGGACCCCCCAAAAAACAAAATTATCTACTTGGAGGGTGGGCCCCTTGTAATACATGCAGAATTTGTTACTCTGAATCAAACGGTCAACCAAAGTTTTTATCTGGAAGTTTTAAGGAGGTTGCATCTCAATTTGCAGAATAAATGTCCCAAACTGTGGCAAACAGGTGGCTGGTACTTGCACTATGGCAAAGTCCTCCCTACACCATGCTGAGTGTTCAGTAGTTTTTGACCAAAAGCAGCATGACCCTTGTGCCCCATCTTCCCTATTCATCCGCTCTTGCTGAGTGACTTTTTTGTTGTTGTTGATTCCCTGGATGAAAAAAGTTCTCAAAGGAAAACAATGCGCTGAGCTAGAAAAAGTGAAACAAAAAATGGCAGAAGCACTAAAAGGCATCAAAGTTGACTCGTTCTAAAACTGTTTTGAGCAGTGGAGAAAACATCTCAATAGGTGTACTGCATCAACTGGAGAGTACTTTGAAGGTGGCTGAAGTTTAAACATGCATATAAGAATACACACTTTTTTATAAATAAATTCCTTCTATAAATTCCTTCATAGAAGCAGAACCTCCTCAACCCTCAGATAACAAGAGAATTCAGCCAAGAACACTGTTATCCAGGCATCTAGGGACCACTCACACAAGGGCTGAAAACATAATTGATTATCTGTATTGACCAGATGTGTTTGTGACCAAAACCCTCCTGAGACCTCTCCTCGCTGTGTCCACGTCCCACCCCAGAACAAACCCTTCTCCAGAGGCGAAGCGTTCACCTCTCTCGCTCACCTACAACTTCCTGAATGTGAAGTACATTTACAAAAATGTAAAGGGTGTACTAGTTAATCACTTGTTGAACTCCTATAACAATATCGGAAACAATATACATCACTTCAACACAGACAAATGGCCACAGATCACTGAGGGGACCTTGGAAATGAATGTTCTAAAAGCCAGAAACCAGGAAGCTCTGCTTCCTGGAGTCAAATACAGGCCAAAAAGCATTCTCACCTGGTAGTCTCAAACATGTCACATGACTCAAATCGAAGGTGCTGCCAAAAATTGAGATCAAAAAGAATAGGAAGAAGAAGGGAGAAGAGAGACTAGCATTTCCATGCAGGAGCATAGTAAAGGCACGTAATAGCCTGACACGCATTGTGGCACCTTAGAAACAAAAGGTCTCCAGCCCAACGCAAACAAACTTCTCTCCCCGCTGTGCCTGCATTTCATAACTCTTGCTGCACTTCCTCACGTGGAGCCGCTCCATCTATGAGGTCATCTGTTTTCCTGGGAACTCAGTTACAGGCCTTGCCAATCATCCGGACTGCAGCTCTGGCCAGGAACGTTGTGTGGGGAAAGAAAAGCATACAGCCCTTTGCTGCTCTCGCTTAGGTCAGTCAAAACATGTGAATCCCGTAGGATTGCCTTTAAAAAAAAAAACTATGCATACACAGATAACAAGTTCCAAATGTTGTCTTTTTAAAGGTATGTTCGTTTCAAATCATGTGTTTTTAATCTGTGACAAAACAGTCTGAGTTAGAATTATTCCAATTCCACGCGTTATCCAAAATCCAAGAGATAACACGCAGAAGTGATGAATGTGTTATTCGTGATACGGAGTCAATCTGCTGATTCAAAACAACAGAGTTACACAGAAAGAGAAGAAATGGTGAACAACAGATCCAATTTTCATTATGGCTGCTCATTGAACAGACCAGTTTCAGGCCCTCCAGCTGCGAAGCAAAGGAACCTCACAATGCAGAAAGACTCCGGTGTTAGTCATCGATGCCTTAGAGTACATTTGAATTACTCAAACCCCATACTATTTGCATTTGAAAACGTGCCTGAAATTGGAAAATAAGAGTTTTCCTGGTAATTAAGGGAATTGAAAACCACAATGAAAAGATAAGATACATGTAGAAGAAGGAAAGACCGTGAAATCCACAACATGTTTAAGAAAAAATGGTTTACCAAGAGTGTTTTTAACTATACGCTGTTGATAATACAGCTTTAGTGACTCCTTAGCATTAAAACTACAGGATCTATTGTGGGATCTCTTTCTTTTGTCAAATCTCATTAAGCATCAAGGCTTCAAAAAAAGTTTATTTGTTTGTATTGTTCTCAGTACGTATTGCCCATTGCTCAATGCATATTTTCAAATGGAGACAATAAAACAGTGATTGCAAAGACCTGATTTATCTGATCGCACCCCTGAGGTTTATGTTAAAGTTATGGACATGCATAAACCTCTACCTCCAGCCAAATTACAGCACTCTGACCAAGCCGGAATCACTCCGGTTCATTTCTGAATTCCCAATTCTGAGTTCCAAATTCATTTCTGAATTCCAAAGGAAGGAAACAGACACTGTCAAATTAGAAAAAAGAAAAAGAAACCTCTCGATCAGGATCAATGAGCAACAGAATAGAAGTGGATGATTGATTTGATTCAAGCAGGTCTGAACTTTGCTCTGCACCGTGGATGATCTGGCATTTTGCTACTTACAGGTGAGCTTCCGACAGGAACGCTGGCACAGGAAGCCCAGTTCTGCCTCTTTTTCCTTTCTGTGATGAAAGCCAACACCACCGTGTGGAAAGGAAAAGCAATCGCTAAATGAAAACCCCTTATAGACTTAAGTTAATTTCAAAATTGTGATCAGTGTTGGTATATTTTCAGAATGAAAACTCTCACAGAGTTTTGTGGAGGAAATGAGATTGATAAATGAATACTCCTTGATATGAAACCTAAAACTTCCACGAGAAAATAAACCCAATTTGGGTTGCTAATGGATATAATAACCTCAGCCTGATGGAAATCAAATTTCCAAGGAACTCTATCTATAATAAATTACTACATTATCTGGGGTAAAAAAGGAAATACTCTGTGAATACATATTCCAGAAGAAAACCATGCCATTAACTGAAGTGAGCTATCTTCTCATTCTGATATGAAGTGACAGAAATGAAGACAAAAATCACACCATATCTGCATGAAATACTGAACCAATTTTGGAAGTTATTACAAAAAATCACTATATTCTTGTATGCATACTCATAATATTTGTTGCATACTTTCAATATGCAAACTCCTGTACCAGAGAATGCTATACTTCGAAGAAAAATGAGACAAAGTTCTTCCTGGTCTCAATGGTATGATCACACAGACATACACACAAAAGTTACCAAAACCCCCTCAGTATTTCAGACCTATTGGAAAGAGATGTCTTCTGAACGTACTATAATGTTTTTGCCATAGAATATACACAAGCAAACACAATCTGAAGGCTATATCCCATGGTGGCTGCATTGGGCTAAACATTATTTAGCAGACATGCTGCCCTCGGAAACAGATTTTAATAACTTGTAATGTCCCCACAGAGTCTGAGTGTGAGCTTTAGTTTCCGTAGAATTCAGTCACGTGTATGTGAAGAGTTTCTTAAACGGTGAAAAAAAAAAAAACGGCTCTCCAAATTAGATAAATATTTTCTTTCTGTCCGGGAGCAGCAGCTTATGCCTGTAATCCCAGCACTTTGGGAGGCAGAGTTGGAAGGGTCACTTGAGCCTAGAAGTTTGAGACCAGCCTACGAGACATAGTGAGAACTCCACTGTACCAAAAAAAAAAAAAAAAAAAAAAATCAACTGGACATGGTGCCGCATGCCTATAGTCCCAGATACTCAGGAGATTGAGACGGAAGGATCACCTGAGCCCAGGAGTTCAAGGCTGTGGTGAGCCATGATTGCCCCACTGCATTCAGCCTGGGCAGCAGAGGGAGACCCCAACTCAAAAAACCAAACAAACAAAAACAACAAAATTTCTGTACATTTTATTTTGTTACGAATATCTCCTTAAATGTGGTAGATACACCAAGGAATACTATTCAGCCATCAAAAAAAATGAAATACTGTAATTTGCGGCAACTTGGATGAAACTGAAAAACATCATCTTAAGTGAACTAACACAGGAGCAGAAAACCAAACACCACCATATGTTCTCACTTATAAGTGGGAGCTAAACTGAGGAGCTTCAAATCTGCAATGACATGGAGAATAGTATAATGGACACTGGAGACTCAGGAGAAGGAAGAAAAAAATCACCTTTCAGGTACAACGTGCACAGGTGGGAGTGATGGGTACACTTAAAGCCCAGAGTTCTTCACCTCTATACAACACCATTTAACCAAAAACTATTAGTACCCACTAAGTTATTGAAATAAAGAGAAAAAATATCCCTATATTACCAACAGCGCAGAAGTTCATATAAGCTTATATATCATTATCATCAGTTTTAAATTACAAAAACCTTGCTCAGTAAATTTCAACTTGCAGCCGGGCTCGGTGGCTCAGCCTGTAATCCGGTGCCTTGGGAGGCTGAGGTGAGTGCATTGCCTGAGCCCACGGGTTCGAGACCCGCCTAGACAACTTGGCGAGACCTCATCTCTACAATAAAATCAAAAAAATTAGCCGGGCGTGGTAGCACACGCCTGTAGTTCCAGCTACTTGGAAGGCTGAGGCGGAAGGATCGCCGGAGCCCAGCAGGTCAAGGCTGCAGTGGCCAGGAGTGGCCACTGCACTCCAGTCTGGGCGACAGAGTGAGACTCCAACTCACCAAAAAAAAAAAAAAATTTCAACTTGCATAAGAATTACATATAACTATCAAAACAGGAATAAAAATAACAGCTTTTTTCGACAGGGCGCAGTGGCTCACACTTGCAATACCAGCACTTTGGGGAACGAAGGCGAGAGGACTGCCTGAGTTCAGGGGTCCAAGACCAGCCTGGGCAACTTGGCAAGACCTTG
>CAUYQG010166745.1:0-15985 GCA_963574415.1 Tarsius wallacei
CTTTAAAGACTAATTTAGTCATTGTCTATAGTTTGGGTTATTTAATTGGCTCTTGCTGTGTGTGTATTCTGTAATTACCTCATTAAAAGAACTATAAGCATTCAACTAACTGGAGATAGACAGAGATAGCTAGGTAGATGATAGATGACAGATTAATAGATAATGCCTTAGTCTGTGTTACTACAAAGGAATACTGGAGGCTGGGTAATTTATAAAGAAAAGAGATGTATTTGGCTCACCGCTCTGCAGGCTGTACAAGAAGTATGGTGCCAGCATCTGCTTCTGGTAGGAACACATTTATCTACTTCAGGACAGACAGATATTGTCTTACATTTGTTGTTCTAAGTCAATGGCCAATGTACCTGGGGAAGAATAATGTTTGTTGGATGAGTGCATAACTAAATAAATGAATGAATGATGATTGGTCTGATACTGTATTAGGCAGTTGGAATTATGAACTAAGTCCCCCAAAGATAGGATGTACAGTCACGGAGGCATTTGTATGAAACCAAATAGACAAAAGAGCGTTAAAATTGGGAAGGGGTGGTTAGAATTTTCCCCATTAAAAAAAAAATGAGCAAACAACATGGATAGACACTTCTCATAAGAAGACAAGCAAGCAGCCAACAGACACAAGAAAAACTCTCAGCCTCACTAATCATCAGAGCAAAATTTCCAATCATGGTGGAAGGTGAAGGGAAAGCAAGCATCACATGTAGTGAGAAAAAGAAAAAAGAGAAGGAAGTGGATACCAGGGTCTTTTTAAAAATCAGATCTCCCAGGAATTAATAGAGCTAGAAGGAACTCATTACTGCAAGGAGGAGCACCAAGCCTTTTATGGGGGGCCAGCCCCCCTGACTCAAACATCTCCCAACAGGCCTCACCTCCGACATCGGGGATCGTATTTCAACATGAGATTTGGAGGGAACAAATATCCAAACTATATCACATAGATAAAGAGATAATTTCATAACATCCTACAAAACTGCCCCATGTTATGCTCATAATCACAATCTCCGTTTGTCCCTTCTTGATTTTTAGGTACAAACATAGCAGCCTCTTATCAGTTTTCATCCTCAAGAACTCTTTTCAACAACTGAAAATTTTTTATTTTATTTATTTATTTTTTTTATTTTAAAGATGTGGGGTACAATTCAGGATGAGGTATACAAGTGGTCATCATACAGTTAAAGTTTGGGCCTCCCTCTGGTCCCCACCTCGCCTGGTTTGAGATCAGGCACCCTTATTGATGTTATGTGGTCCCCCCCCCACACACCTCCCCTGACAGTTTCTGGCTACTGCCAATCCCTTCCTGGCATGATGGTACGATGGTAAATATTCAGGGTCTGCTTACTAGTGAGAACATGTGGTGCTCAGTTCTTTGTTTCTATGACAGATCACTGAGTATTATAGACTCTAAATCCATCCAAGTTGCTGCAAAGTTCATAATTTTGTCCTTTTTCCATTGTGTTTATGTACTACTTTTTTTTTTTTTTAATCCAGTCCAGTTTTGACGGGCAGCATGGTTTGGTTTGGTGTTTTTGCTGTTGTGAATAGTGCTGCAACAAATGTGCATGTGCAGGTATCTTTTTTGTAGAGTGATTTAAGTTCTTCTGGGTATATTCCCAGAAGAGGGATTGCTGGGTCATATGGAAGGTCAATTTCTAGTTCTTTTAGGAATTGCCACACTGTTTTCCATGGATGTTGAACTAGTTTGCTTTCCTGCCAACAGTGTAGAAATGTTTTCTTTTCTCTGAATCCTCGCCAGTATCTGTTGTTTTTTGTTTTACTAATGCTAGCCATTCTTACTGGAGTTAGGTAGAATCTCAATGCAGTTTTGATTTGCATTTCTCTGATGATTAGTGAGGCTGAGAGTTTTTTCATGTGTCTGTTGACTGCTTGTATGTCTGCTTTTGGGAAGAGTCTATTCATGTTGTTTGCTCATTTTTTTATGTGGAAAATGTTAACCACCCCTTCCTAATTTTAATGCTCTTGTGTCTATTTGGTGCCACCCAAATACCTTGTGACTTTACAACCTATTTTTGGGAGACTTAGTTCATAATTCCAACTGCCGAATAGACAGTATCAGTTCAATTAATCATTCCTTCATTTATTTAGTTATATACTCATCCAAAGAACATTATTCTTCCCTAGTTACATTGGCCATTGGCTTAGAACAACAAATGCAAGACAGTATCTGTCCTGTCCTGAAGTAAACAGATGTGTAAACATTGAATCCAAGGCATTTACAGAACATAAACGGCATGTAAAATTAATTTGTGAATTTGATCTTAAGGGTGAGCTTCAGGACAAACAAAAACAAACCAAAACTTTAAAAATAGGGTGACTGTGTTGAGCTTAGTCTTAATAAATAAGAACTCACCCTGCCTGACGTGAGTACTTTTCTTGCTGAAGAAGCAACTGTGCTAAGATATGAAATAACGAAGCATTTGCGGGGGGAAGGTATATCATTTAGGAATCCCTAAAGGAGCATCCTGATTGCAGCCAGTTAATGCTCAGAGAGAGATAAGAATGGAGAGGGAAGAGAGACATATTTTAGGGGCTCTGTTAGGACATATTCAACAGTTGACTATTACTCAAAGGACAATGGAAAGATTGCCAGTAATAGCCTCAGAAGTGTGATGTCCAAGTGTTCATTTTGTAAAGGAAATTTTTCAGAATAGTCTGTACAGTTTATGGAAACTATCTGTTCTGAAGATGGTATTTTCTTTCTAACTTTGTTTCTCCAATTTATTTCAGCATATTTGTATGTGGCTGACTACAATAAAAACCCGGTTGTCATTAAGACTCACCTTTACTGCTCCCTCAACTGTGTACATTAGTTGTCAGAGAAAGGCAAGTCTTCCCCCAAATGTCTCTTTAATCCACTCTTTCCTTTCTATCCCCAGTGAAATTTGCCTAGCTTAACTTCTCAGAATCCCTTACCATAAAAGATTGTACTATTTTCTCTATCTTTGCTCATGTCTTAATCTCGTCTAATTTATCACCTTCCCTGTTACCAAGGTTGCTGTTTTAAATTAATTGTATCACAAAACTCCCCTGTTGGCTCATTACTGGACAAAATCCAAGCTCATCAGCATGAAGTCAAGATTTGTTTTCCTCTCTGACCCCAACATTCTGGTTCTTGAACCCCAGTCCTGGCCTTGCCACCTAGGTTCTGTAGTACTAGCTGGTGGAAATAGAATTTGACACTTATGTGTGCCTGGTATACATAAACTCTAGGCAAGTACTTAGGATTTGCTATTATAATCACCAAAAGCTACAGATAAAACCAAGAGAGCAAATTAAAGAGAGAATCAAACATAAAGCTAAGATTAATGAACTGGAAAATAGAATCAGAACACATCTACAGAACTAAGTTTTCTGAAGGATGTATAAAATTCAGGGTGTATCTACATGAGTTACAAATCCCAGAATGTAGCATACCAAGCCTTAGAAAGCAAAAAGAGGCTTTAAAATTTCTTGACCACAGGCAGTTTTGACAGGACTTGAGTCTTCTACTATCGCAAATTGCATCTAAATTTCACCTCTGTTACCCTATCATTGTCTTACCTTCTCCCTTTCCAAGGGCAAGGCCAATGCTTAAGGCCAAGCTTATTCAATCGAAGTCATGAGAAATAGTCTACTTCCCTATAAATAGTGCAGTACTTCTCTCTCAGCACATTATTTTAATTAACAATGAAAAGAGAAACTCTTGATATACAAGCAAGGGAAAGTCAAACAGATTATATCCTCAAGAGCAAATGACAATTTCATTTGTCTCGATTTTGATTTGATGCCAGCTAATCCCATTTGAATTTCCGCTCACCTGTGTCCAGGGAAGTTTTGCTTTACCAGCTCAAGCGAGAGCTGAGAGGCAGCTTTTCCCTAGCACATGTAAGAAGCTTTAATAAGGAGCAAAGACGTTAGTATTATTATGTCTCAGACATTCCAATTTGATTCTCTCAACCACATCTAAGCACTTGGCACTGGATGGCTCTCTATCCTTGGTACATGTCGTCTATTTTGAAACCAAATCTAATTTTTCTGTTTCTAAGTGCTCATTAGCAAACCAGTATCTTTGCATAATGAGATTGTATTGGTCCATGTGAAAAGAGAAAATAAGTTAATTCAGTAAAATTTTTCCCTAAAGCTAAATGTACTTATTGTCACGGACTTCAAATTAAAGGCTGAGATTGTTTCCCTTCTAGTTTTTGGTTTTGAAATGGCTTTCCTTCCATGAAACATCAGTGATGAAAGATTCTACTTTGGGATGGTAGAATCTAGTTTTGTCTTGTGTTATGTAACCTTGATAAAAAAAAAAAAAAGAAATAGCAGGTGTTGTCAACACAGTTACCCCTCACCTTTTAGATGCTGCATTTTACTGTTCTGTGGAATCCAAATATATAATAATTCTTCTAGTAGTTATTAACCATAAGGTTTATCCTATCATTTTACATAAGCATTTTAGGACTGGGTTTTTATTTAGAGACTTGCCAAGTGTGCCTTCTACAGAAAAAATAAGACACCCATTCCTTTACCTATAGCCTTTTTAGAGGACTTTCCTTGGTGTGACACCCATGGGTGCTCTTTCTTTCTCTTAACCAAGTTATCTGAGGCTTTGATTCCATGAAGTTATATATTTTATGTGCTGTGCTACAGTAAAAATGCAAATAAAATGTGTGTATGTCATTATACACACACACACACACACACACACACACACACATACATCAATGTTCATTGTATGACAAAGCATGTTTTAATTAATGCCTATTAGTAAGTTTAAGTTTCTGTGCTATGGCTTATGCTCATATACTATATTCTTGATGCTAGAGTAATCATCCTAAAAATGGTTAGAGGGTGATTGGCTAGATCAATTTGTTCCTTTCACTTGAGGAGTTTGAATATAATATGGGCTTAATTTAGTATCTCTGCATTTGGAGTGCTTCAAGCAAATCACAATCTGATGGCTAAGAAAAATAAGAGCTCCATAAATAAGGAAATTCTATAATGGAAAATACATACCCATGGAAGGATAGAGCACAGAAAGTCTGATATGACCCCTTACCATAGCTGAGAAATATATGAATATGTATTTACTATTGGCGAAGGATAGATTTTCATCTTGATTAAAATCAGAGTGGTTACATTTGATCAAGTTAAGTACATGTTTTTATATAATACAGTTACATTTTGAATTTAAAGATATGGATCCACACAGGCAATTTTAATTGAGGGTAGATTATGCTTAATATATAATGGAATTTTAAAAAGATGAAAACAGGCCAAATAATTGAGACTCATGTGTTAGGTATGGGGACTCTAAGATAGAGCAACTCTGTTATCTTGTAAACTCAAAGATATATTAAAAAGCTAGATAGTGTATTTCATAGTTATCCAAGAAATAAAATCCCAATTATATTATGAAAAATCTTTTTCTCTAAATTCTAATTTTATAAGAGTAAACATTGGCATCATCAAAATGTTATGAACATATTTTCAGCCATATTGTTAATGAAGATGATGTGAATAAACAGATATTACTATTATGTGTATTTCAAAAGATCAATGTTATTCACGTTCAAAAATTTGAATAAACGTACTTACATAAAAATATACTTTTATATTTGTTTGTGGGAAGAAATTCATTTGTGGCATCAAAAACAAGAACTGGAGAGCTCTCTGTTTTCTAATCACATTGGCAATATCAACGATGATACCATATACACAATAGTTACCATACATTATAATTGAAAAAATATGACTAGATGGTTAATGAGTAATCATTAGCAGAATCTTCAAGGGGTGAGTGTCAGACACTTATGCAATTCTTTGTAGCACCAAGACTTATTTTCAGAATTTAAAATACTGAAATGAGAACAGCACAGAATAAATAGTTTGTTGTTCTTGTTGTTTCAGTTTCTCCCCTCGTTCTGTGCAGAGTCTCTAAATATTGCCATTATTCTGTGCACTTCATGATGGCCTTGGGAGAAGGACAACACAGATGAGAGAGGTGGGTATAACCCCAATCCTAAATGTTAAGCTGAAGAGCAGATTTTATAAAGGTGAATGATCGTTTAGAGATATTGACAAGATCTCATGGAATAAACTTCCAACACTGAAGCAGATAGTATTACTCCATGTAGTCTATTAAATTGTTCTCTTTTAAAAACAATGTTTTTAAAATGATTACATTTATTTAGAGGGAATTTGAAGGAAAAAAATGGTACATGTTACTTCTAATTTATTTTGTAATCACTCATTTTCTATCACTTTATATGCATATTAATTGGCATGATATATTTTTAACTTCAAATTAAAACACACTCCTTTACTAATTTATTTGCACTAACAAAAATAGACATGATAAAAATAATGGCAAGCCTTTCTCTAATTTTACTTGTCAGTTGTGATTTTCTTGTCAGTTCCTTTTTCTGATATTTTTCCCTGAAAGCGACAAGTTATTATGAGACATATGAAGCATTTCCATTTCATATTTAAATATTATTTATGCTGAATAAATAGCATTAGTCTCTGAATTATGCTGTTTCAAAATTTTAACTCATTGTGACTGCATTATGTATATGGCAAAATATTTCGTAGTCATAGATGTGTACACATGAGAGTGTTAATTTGGGATCAGTTTATAGTCTATCAATGGATTGGTGTCATGTCTCAGAATTCAAAAATCAGCTGCCTGCTATCATACTTCTCTGGAACCCTGGTTTTGGAAATAGGATGGAAAGGAACTTTCACTGGAAATGGGAATGGGCACCATAAAATGTTCCAAATAGACAGGATTTTGTTTCTTCTATTCCTTATAAAAACACTATTTACAATGTCATTTTTTTGAGGTTAGAAACAGAAATACAATAACTCTATGGCCTGGTTCCCATGAGTTCACAGACAGAGTGGGGTTAATAAAATGTTTTAATATTCTGTAAGCCAGCCACAGAACTACAGAGGACAGTCATTATTGAAAATAAGGCTTTGTAACAGAGCCCAAGAGAATTGACGCACCAGAAGTTGAGAGACAGAGAATTAGCTTGTCAAGTTTTCAAATGGCCAAGCATATATTCATCGTAGGGTTTAATTGAGTGAAGATGTTCAAGAAGGAGAACTTTGTAGATTGTACTTCACATGGGCATTTTACAGTGGCCTTGGTGTGTGGGTGAGGAGTACCACGAGATGGAATTTTCTGTTAAATATAAGGTTTTAATGCCATAAAATCCAACATTAAATGCATTTCAGATGACCCTTGTTGACTCTTTTATCTTTTACCCTTGTTTACTTACTCAGCTACAACTTTAGTCTTAGACTTGTCACAGCCCAAATTTAACCCTATTATGTTCATATTTATAATAGTTCTTTGTCACAGACATGACCAAAAATAAATAAATAAATTTCTTCAGGTGTGACATCTCCCAAATTCTTGCAGTTTCTAAAGTTTCCTATACCCTTATTTATGTTTTTCTACTTCTGGCTGGTCTCAGAGTAAGAAATGCTTTTCTTTTTGTTTATAAAAATGTTTTAATTTCTGCTCTCGATTGATGTTCTCCCAACTTCTTTCATTATCTAAGGAAGGAAGAAAAGGAGGAAGGGAGAGAGGGAAGGAAGGAGGGAGGGATGATACCATATCACCCTCCTTTGGTTATTTTTCTGGAGATTAAGTTCCTTTCTTTGATTCTCATTTTGCCTTCTAATGAATGGTGCCAACATGGATGGCTTTACAGTCTCATAACTCATTTCATGCACAGTCTACTAAAATCTTGCTCGCACCAAATATCATCAGTGGGTGCCCACTAATGCTCTCCTAAATTAAAAGAAAAAAGCTAATGAATTTTTTAAGTCTTATATATCTTAATTTCATGAAACATTTAATAATGTTAATTTTGCACTAGCACTAGGATCTTGGTATCAAGTCAGGCTAATAGAATCAGAAATTTTACTGATTGTTTAACTTTATAATTATCTCAGTATTTAGTTGAAACAAAGAGATATGGGATATCAAGGGTAGCTCTTTGGGTCCTGTCTTCCTGTACCAGACATGCATTTCTGATTTGAGATAATAGATAAAGTTTCTCACGAGTTCCTAACACAATAGAATTCCTTAAATTATGAACACCTCTATTTTATATTCAGTTAAGAGTTATGTAACTTATGTAACATTCTCCAGGGAGCCATTCTACATAAATTTTGAACTCAATTTCTTATAAGTATTTTTTAGTCAGGAACAACTGGGCTAAGGCCATTTTTGTTTGTTTGTTTGTTTGTTTGTTTGTTTTCTCTCCAAAAATATCAAGCATCTGGTTGATGAAGAGGTTAGGCAAGGATACCTACCAATCTGCTTCCCTTTCTTTCTCCTAAGTTGAGTCCAGTAGTTTGATTCTCTCCTCCCATCAACTCATTTTTCTTTGTGTCTTTCTTTACTTCCATAACATAACTCTCTCCTATTTCTCTTTCTATCCTCTGACTGTGTCTCCAATATATTTTCTCAGAATTTTCCTTTGCCGTTTCGTAAGTGCGAATCCATAGGATTCTGTCCTCAGTTTCTCTTCTCTCTTACTACATTCTTTTTATAGGTAATATTTACCTTTGCTTATGCCTTTAACCATTACCATATACTATGACTCAAAATGAATCTTTCTAAACTAGACAGAGAGTCTCTGATCTTCATATACAAGTATCTTCTCAGCAACTCTACCTAGATATATGACAAGCATCACAAAGGCACCGTATTCTAGATGAAAAAGATAGATAGCCTTCCTTCCTCTCCTTAATCTGATGTTCACCTGTGTATCATCATCATAACCAGTAACAATGAAAAAGATAATACATTGTTTTCTAATATAATCATCAATGTCAACTCAGCATTCAAGGATAAACACAGCTTATTAACTGCTTTCTGTATGCCATTCGTAATTATCTAATTTTATTTCTCCATGGAATTTAAAAGAGACTTCTTATTATATCAATGTAATATATGCAGAAATTGAGTCTCAGAGAGTTTAATTGACTTTTACAAGTAAGGCTACTGAAATTATATCAACTTTAGCATTGCCAGGTAAAAATATAGTTAACTTTTAAAGTTCTATGGAGTTGGAAGAAGAAAGTATAATGTATTTGCGTACATAGCAATACCAATTCACGTACTTAAGGGGAGGCATCACTTTGGAGAATACTTGCTATGAAACTTTACTTTTACAATGCTTGCCAATAAATGACAAATGAAAGTCTTAAACAGCACAGGCTCCAAAGATGTCAGTATTCATGTCTTATAGCTGAGCTTCTATATTTAAGAAACACGAAGGTATGAGTAGGGAGCTGCTAAGGTACCAGAAGTCTGGGTTCCTGAACTTTGCATGTATCTGTGTATTTTTGAAAGTGTGGGAGGAACTCCAGGGAGGTGCAGGGTAGAAATGCTTCCAGTGTCTTGTGGCCCAAGGAGGGGTACAAGCAGGATCATTGCTCACCCTGGACTGAATATATTAGGTAGAATTCAAACCAAGACTTTTTAGCTTCTCAAAAAAAAAAAAAAAAAAAAAACAACCTAAAACCCCAGCGAGTTAAGTAAGAGAGAAGTGTATGTGAGAGGAGCTCCAGGGAGGTACAGGGTAGAAATGCTTCCTAAGTGTCTTGTGGCCCAAGGAAGGGAACAAACAGGATCAGTGACCACCCTGGATTGAATATATTAGGTAGAATTCGAGTAAAGATTTTTTAGCTTCTCAAACAAAACAACCTAAAACCCCAGTGAGCTAAGTAAGATAGAAATGTATCACTCACTCATGTCCATCTCTGTTCTGTTCAGAATGCTGAAGTTTCTCAGCCATTTCTCAGCACAGTGACTTTTATCTTGGGTCTGTATTAGTAACTCCAGTTTTCGCTATGTCCTAGTTAATAGAAATAGGAAAAAAATGAAGGGTTGGTCATTTCTTTTTTAATAATATAAATCAGAAGTGCATACATTACTTTTACTTCCATTCTATCTCTGCAAACCTAATCACTTATTTTTACTGAAAAGTAAAAGGGCATCGTGTATACTGTATACTGGAGACAATGAATTTGCTCCTGCCACACTCATCTATACAGAGAGAACAATTGAAGAGTTATGAACCAAACTAGAAATATAAACTGACTTGTCCAGACACAGTGAAAGATCCAGACATATGAGCCATTCGAACAACATGCGTGTCCTGGACAAGTTTACATTTCAGATCTTATGCTGGAGAACATTACCCAATGAACCTCGCCTGGACACACTAGCTCTCTATCCCTCCAAACCCATCAGCAGATCTGATTCCATACTTAACTTTTTATTGCACATGAATGGTCTGGTCACACTCACTCACATTAATTTAATGAACACAAAGCAACCTAAAATCCCAGTGAGTTAAATAAGATAGAAGTTTATTATTCTTTCCCATCTATCTCATGTCCACTACACACTAATAAAGCTGACCTTTCTGGATGCATTCTTTCCCAAGATGTATCTTGGCATGATCCAAACACGACACATACAAGTGTCTGGACATGTTGGATAAACCATGACTGTCATTTTAAATATGTTGAAACTGACAGCTAAACAGGTGTTTTGAGACAGCTTATAAGAATTGCGTGTATTGCTGATCACTTGTTTATTTAATAACTTTCCATCAATCATGTATTCATGTTCTATTGCTGCATAAGAATTTACACAAACTTATTTCTACATAGCTGTAAACAACGCACATTCATTGTCTCATAGTTTTAAAGTTCATGAGTCGAGCATGACTTAACTGGGTCATATGCTCAGGGTTTCAAAAGGTTGTAACCAAGGTCTAGGTCAGACTGCATTTGCGTTCAGAAGATTGACTGGTGAAGCATCAGCTTCCAAACTCCCTCAGCAGAATTTATTTCATGAGGGCTGTGTGACTGAGGTCTGTTTTTCTTTGCAAGCTGTAGGTTGATGCTCTCAGCTCTTAGAAGCTGCCCCCAGGGCCTTAGTACGTGACTTACTCCACATGTCCTTTCAATCTGCAGTGGCTTGCTTCTTCACAGCCAGCAGAAAAATCTCTTCTTATGTCTGCTCATGTGGAATCTTATATAATACAATTAGTCAGTGAGTAACTATCCCATCACATTGGCCGGATAAAACAATCAAAAGAATAACTATCCTAATACCTGAGTTACCCTCTGTTGAATAAGAACAAATCACAACTTCCATTCACACTCAAAAGGAGAGGTTCACACCAGAGTGTGGGTCATTTGGGGCTTTAGGAGTCTGCCTACCATAAATCTTAACAACTTATTACATAGAATCATCATATATAATATATAATGTCTATATATCTTCAACTTAATACAGTGCATGAGATTGATTATAATAATTTTATAAATTGTGACCATGTCACAAAATTAACCTTCCAAGGGAATCTGATTTTGTACTCTGATACATGTATTGAATAATATATATATATGTATATTTATGTGTGTGTATATATATATATTTTTTTTCTCTCAAGGGGAAGATCAGTGAACTCATTTGTTTTGTAACTAAGTGGACTGAAATTATTCATTGCGTTTATAGTGAAATACAAAAAGAGTAAATGCATTAATATTTTAGTAGTAACTCAAACATAATAGAAAAGCACATATTTCCCTGTGAAAGCTGACAGATTAGAAAAATATGATAAATGCTACTAGAAGACTAATTCTTTTGGAAATAATCTATGGATAATAAAACAATCCCAAATGAACCTAAAATGCGAATATAAATTTGATGAGGGATGGTAGGCACGGTGGCTCACGCTTATAATCCCAGCATCCAAGATAGATGGAACACTTGAACCCAGGATCACAAGAGCCTGGGTAACATAGCAAGACCTCATCTATGTCAAAAAATCAAAAAATTATACAAGTGTGGTGGCATGTATCTGTAGTCTCAGCTACTCTAGAGGCTGAAACAGAAGGATAGCCTGAGCCCAGGTGGTCAAGGCTGCAGTGAGCTGTGATTATGTTGCTGAACTGGATGTCTAAAACTGGGCAACAGAGTGACATCCCGGCTCAAAGAAAAAAAGAAAGAAAGAAAAATAAGCAAGTATATATTTAAAAAGAAAGTTACATTTAAAAAAGAAAATAAAAATAAATTTTATGAGGGAGTCTAAAAATAAATTTTATGAGGGAGTCTAAAGAAAATAAAATAGACAAATTTTAAAGTTCACATGGCATTTTTTAAAGAAGTGAATTCTGTGAATGGCTCTCCTGTTACAATATTGCACATACAATTAAGTCATGACTAGCTAAAATAAAGATGTTTAAGAATAAAAGGAATCCCCTTTCTGGAAATATACTTGGAAGAACTCAAATTACTCTATGAAAAACACCTGCACATCTATGTTTATTGCAGCATTATTCACAATAGCAATAACATGGAACTAACAAGCTGCCCATCAAAAGAGGACTGGATTTTTTAAAAATGTGGTTCATATACATGATGGAATATTACATAGCCATAAAGAAGGACAAAATTATGAAGTTCACAGCCACTTGCCTGAACTTAGAGCTTATGATACTGAGTGATCTATCACAGAAACGAAGAACTGAGTGCTACATATTCTCACTCATAAACGGGACTTGAACACTTATCGTAATACTTTAAGAAAGGGATTGGCAGTAGTGGGAAACTGTCAGGGGAATGGGGGGGCAGGGAGGATTGACAGTAGTGGGAAGCTGCCGGAGGGGCACTTGTACAATGACCATTTATATACCTAACACTGAATTGTACCCCACATCTTTAAAATAAAAAAAATTTAAATACTCAGTTGAAATCCCCCCAGAAAAAGAAACAAGGGAAAAATATGAACAAATGAATATTACAATATCTTATTGAAGTTAAATCTATAGGTTAAAAATAATGAAAACTTCCTACGAAGAAAACTTTATGTCCAGATGTCCTCACTAGTGAATTCTGTCAGTTACTTTAAAAAAATCCAAAAAATTCCAGGCATGGTGACTCACACCTGTAATCCCAGCAATTGAGGAAGTTGAGGTGGGAGGATTGCTTGAGCCCAGGAGTTTGAGATTAGCCTGGTCAACAAAGGAAGGCTTCATCTCTATAAAAAATCAAAAAAATTAGTCAAGCACACCTGCAGTCTCAGCTACTGGGGAGGCTGAGGCAGGGGGATTCCTTGAGCCCAGGAGTTTGAGGCTGTGGTGAACTGTGATCATGTCATTGCACTCCAGCCTGAGTGACAGAGTGAGACTCTGACTCAAATAAAAGGAAAGGGGGATTGGTAAATAAAAGTAAGTGAAAAAGTAAACAAAGGATGGATAGATAGATAAAATATAGATATATATAGAAATAAGCTGGAATGTTTCACAGAAGAGCAAGAAGATTAAATTGATAAATGTGTGTTGGGTCATGGAGTGTGAAATGGCAGTGTATAGTATGTTTCCTCACAAGATTCTCAGAAGAAGACAAAATATAAATTGGGAGGGGAACTGATTAAAGAAATCCACAGACCCAGGAGGCAAGATATAGACCCAGGTCATTCTGGCACAGCCACCACAGCCTCGACCTACCGGGCTGAGGCGATCCTTCCAACCCAGCCTTCCAAGTAACTGAAACCACAGGCGTGCGCCACCAAGCTCGACTAATTTTTTGATTTACTGTAGAGACAAGGCCTCACCAGTTTACCCAGGCTGGTCTCAAACCCGTGGGCTCAGACAATCCTCTTGCCTCCACCTCCCAAAGTGCTGGGATGACAGGCATGAGCTACAGCATTCAACCGAAGTTCATCTTAAAAACAACTGTGATTCAAATACGCCTACCTTTCTGTTGTACATTTTTCCTGCATTTTTATTGAGGCAAGGCATTCCATACTTTACTGATACAATGTTTCTATGAAAATAAATGTGTTAAGCTCGAAGTAGAAATAAAATGTATTAGTAAAAAAAAAAGCAGAAAGAAAGTAAAATAATAAAATAAAATATTCAGAAGGGATATTGAATCTCTGCTTGCATCTGTCATGTTCAGCCAGTATCTGGAGCAATAAAAGCTCAGGTGTCTGTAATTTGAATGAGGGCGGTGTCAGGGTCTGGTACCCAGCAGGAATAGGTGATGCCAAATTTGGGAATGGGAGCTAGCAACCTAATTTTCACCACTGATGTCCAGTCAATAGGAAAGCTTTGTGGTCTGGCTTCTGGTTATACCCTAGACTTACATTCAAAAGAACACGTTAGATGGACAAAGAGGTAGGTCTATGGGCAGTGCCATGGGCAAAACTGTTTCCAGGAAGTGCAGGGACTCTGATCTGTTTACTAATTCTCTTGTGGCAGAAATGGTGGACATTTACAAATTTCAGTTGCAGAAGTTCTCAAACTGTGGCTTGAGAAGGATGTGCTTTTGCATGTGTGTTCCTTCCCTGTTCTTTCGTGGAAACATTGAGATACGAAAAGATCAAGATATCATAGGAATTCTGCAGAGTACTACTTGCCTCTTTTCTGGCTCCTCTCTTCTTGAATAGTATATATTATTTCAGGATGAAGTGTTAGAACCTTGCACTACGAAGTTCCAAGAAAAAAAAAAAGATGGTTTATTAAATCCACCTGTTCCCAGGAGAAGAAAACATTGCATATGGACAATATCTTCTTGCCTCAAAGGGCACATTATTAGCTCTTTAGCAACCTTTGCAATGGACCTTTTTTAATCAATCAATCCCTATAAACTTGTGTTTCCTTTGCCTTGATCCCTACATCTTTTTTAGAATTCATTTTTAAATATCTGTAAATTTTATACGCATTTAACTGGGAAGGAAAAAAAGCAGTACTAAAACAGATGAAAGAGGAAGACCAGAACAAGGAGGAGGAAGGAAGGAAAAGAGAGAAGTAAAGGAGAGAGAAAGAGAAAAAAATAAACAAGGGAAATAATTCATTGAAAGAGACAAATTCTCAGAGGGCAGAGACCATGTTCCAATATTTCAAATTAAAACAGAATCCTAATTCAGGTTGGAATGTTAGTGCACACGTACATACATACATACCCACAGAAACTCATGTGTTTAACAGTTTTGACCTTTTGGCTTCTTTATTACATCATTATTTGCAGTATTCTCCAAAAGCAATAATATTTCTATCCTAGTTTCAGCTTATTCAAAATTCCTCATAAATATAATTTATTCTCACTTGGTCACTTTCTGGTATGTCTCCTAATTTGGAATTTGACTATAACTCCCAGCATGCTACTGAAACTGCCTTCTAATTTGGCTTCTTAATTGATGAATCCAACAGCTTTAAAAATTTTTTTTTGAGTCTGTACCTTGCTAGAGCTCTTTGTCATTTTTTTTCTTTTTTTTTTTTGGTAAATTTTGGTTGTAAATCTTAGTTCCTTTGGTGCTTACAGTAGCACTGTAGTGATTCTATTACTATTTCCTTCAAGTTAATTCCTGGGCTCTTTGGTGATCCCTTCAAGTTTTTTTTCTTTTTTTCTCTTTTTTTTAAATTATTTTTTCTATTATAAAGATGTGGGATGCAATTCAGGGTTAGATAATGAGTATGCAGGTACCCTTGTTGATGAGGTGTGCCTCTCCCTCCCCTAGCAGTTTCCCTCAACTGCCAATCCCATCACCCCTCCCCTGACAGTTTCCCATTACTGCCAAAAGCTTTTTTATAGTATTATAATTTTGTTCAAGATCTGCTTATGAGTGAGAACATATGGTACTCTGTTCTTTTTTTCTGTGAAAGATCACTGAGAAGTATTGACTCCAAATCCATCCAAGTTGCTGAAAAGTCCATATATTTGTCCTTATTTATGGCTGCATAGTATTCCATTGTGTATATTTACCACATTTTCTTTATCCAGTCAAGCTTCGATGGGCAACATGGTTGGTTCCCTTCAAGTATTAGCAAAGTCTCGCCATCTTCCTGTCTTCCGACTTTCATACCGTCCTTAGACAATTTCGTCTGTTAACATAGTTCAAACCACCACAATGATGCTGACGACTGA
>CAUYQG010166746.1:0-12805 GCA_963574415.1 Tarsius wallacei
GTCTATAATACTGAGTGACCTCTCACAGAAACAAAAAACTGAGTATCACATGTTCTTACTCATATAGTAGACCTTGATCACCCAACGTATTACCACAAGAAAATGACTGACAGTGGTGGGAAACGATGGGGGGGTGGGAGGGATAGGGGAAGCGATTAATGGCAGTAAATACCTGTCTGGGGATGGGGGGACATTTCTTACAAACAAGGGTGCCTGAATGAGACATAATTGTATACCTAACCCTTAAATGTACCCCTCAATATCACAATAAAAAATAATAATAATATAAAAAAAAACTGAAACTATAAAACTTTCAAATGTGCAAAAATATATTATTAGGGAAAGATTTCTTAGCTGTAATACCAAAAGATAATCTATAAAAAAAATTGATCACTTGACTCTAAAATTTAAAACATGCTTTTCAGAATTCATAAAGTGAAAATATAAGTCACATACTGTAACAAAATACTTGTAAATTATGTATTTTATAAGGAACTTGGATCCAAAATGTATAAAGAATTCTTTCAATGAGTAATAGGACAAAGAACCCAAATTTTAAAAGTGGCAAAGAATATAACAAGTGACTAATAAACACATAAGAGATGCTCAGCCTCATTAGTCATTGGGGAGATGAAAAGCAAATTACAATGAGATAGCACTACACACCCACTAAAATCCAAATAAGACTGGCCATATCAGTTGTTGAGGATGTAGAAAAACTGGAACCCTCATGTATTACTGACAGGAATCTAAGGTGGTATAACCACTTTGGAAAAGTTTGGCATTTTCTTAAGAAAAACATGTTATCCAGCAATTCTGGTATTTATTCAGGAGAAACAAAAACTTAAGTTCACACAATGACTCCTATATGCATGTTTATAGGGACATTATTCATAATAGCCAAAAACTGTAGACAATTCAGATGTTTATCAGCTGGTATACATACACAAAATGTCATATCCCTGCAATGGAATACTAATTTTCAATAAAAAGGGACAAACTACTGATACATGAAACAACATGAATGAACTAGAAAACATTTTGCTAACTAAAAGAAGCCTGACACAGCAAAGTGTGCATACTGTGTTAGTTTATATTAAATTTTTAGGAAAAGCAAAACTCTAGAGAACAGTGTATTTGTGGTTGCCTAGAGTTAGGGCTGGGGTCAGTGATACAGACTGCCTGCAGATGGGTACAGTAGAACTTTTTAGAGGTGATGGATTTGTTTTACAACTGAACTGTGGTGGTATTTGTATACCTCTATAAGTTTACTAAAAACATCAAACAATATACTTACAATGGGTGAATTGTATAGGGTGTAAATTATACCTTAATTAAAATTGCCTTTTAAAAAATTTATGTGTGTATTTATAGAAAATGAAAATACACCAAAATATTAATGGTGGCTATAGTTTAGGGGTTACAGGTTATTTTTATTTCCTTGTTAATATTTTCTGCTTTTCAGATTTTTGGTAATGAATATGATTAATCTTTTAATTAAAATGTTAAAATCTCTTTTTAGTGTTGGGAAGGAAATTTTTATTTTCAAAAATAATATTTTAAAAATAGGAATTCAGAAAGATTATAAAAATAAATTTTATAAATGTCAAGCTAAAAAAAATTAGGGCTACTTACTTTTCATAAGTCAAGTTCTGCCTATTTTCCATAATTTAATTTTTCTTTCTTCTCCAGTTTATGTCTACCTCCTATCAAGAAGCTAAAACTAAGTTGAAATCCTACTTACAGCAACATGGTTACGGATCCTGGATTATGAAATCTCCTTGTATAGAGAAATTTAGTATGTGAATTAGGCAATTTATTGTCATATTAAATTTCTTTTATTTTTTGGCGTGTTTTGACTAGTAAAAATGTTTTAAAAATATTTTCAACTTTCAAAATCAGCCTTGCAACAACAATTTCCAGGGATTGCTGAAAATTTCTAAATATTTCTGTCAATTTACATTTACATCCACCCCATATGAACTATTATAATCTCAAATGAGATTGATGCAAGTTGTTTCATTTTGGTTTTTTGTCTGTTCCAAAAGTATGGTAGAGTTTATTTGAACAGTGAAGTCATTCTGACATGTCTTTCAGTAACCTAGACTCTACTTATTTATATTAGGTAGAATCATGTGAAGTTGCCATTTTTTGTAGATTAAAAAGAATCAAATATGGGCAGTTTCATATGAATCAAAATAAGTATAGTAAATCCCACCTCAATCAGTAAACATTTATTGCTTATTTCTGTAACTGCTATTTTCTTGTTAAATATTTTTATTCTCTTTAAAGGGCTGTTTTCTTTTATAGAAAATTCTGGCCTTTATTTCTGTTGCTTTACTTGCCTTTGAAAATAAAGTTTTTCACTTTCTCCTGGCACTTCACGTTCGTAGATATTTTTCTCTTAGCTGATATTTATTAAATATGGGAAACCACCACCTGCATATTTGCTTCTGAAAGTTCTGCCTAGTTAGTAAAAGGCCCTGAGTTAGACACTGCTATGAGGATAAGCAAAAGACAATCAGTTTTCTCAATAAATGTGCAGTTTTAAAGGAAAGATAAAACAGAATCTGGTACCACCTACTTATTCAACATGTAGTCAACGTGTGTCTCTTTGTACTAGGTACACTCAGTTATATGTGGTGGTTTGGTTTAGAGAAAGGAAAGAGTGTCTCTAGAGGAGGGATATCAAGAGATATTTTATAAAGGATAAAGGAGTTGGAATGTGAAGCTCTACATTGGCCTTTATGACTGTGACTGTTGTAAAGTATTTAATCTCTTAGCTCATTTTTTTTTTTTACCCTTCCTTACAAGGATGAAGTTTATGCTAATGATTTTCATTCTTTTTTCAGGGGTAGAGTTTTGATGGGACGACTCCAAGCTGCCCTTCATCAAAAGCAGCTGTACTTTGTTTCTTATGTATTGAGGTTCTACAAGATACTTTGCTTGACGAAAAAGCAAATTTCTAAATTCAGACTTCTAAACTTCTACTTTTAAAATTGTTCAAAAGCCACTTAATTGGTTGTATCTAAGTTTATACCCTCTTTATAGTTCTGTTATCTGAGGCAAGTATTGAAGGATGGGTAAAATTTGGTAGGTTGATATGGGAGAGAGAATGCATTTCAGTTGAAAATAATAAAGATTAGAGAGGAAGTGTTACAATGTTCAAGGCTAGCGTGTAGAACAGTGGATGGAAAAATTTAGAATTGGGTCTAGCAGATGTTCTTAATTTGGTAGGCAGAGGGAGCCCTTGAAGGATTTTTTAGGGAAGTGACACATTAAAATGCCATTCTGCAACATCGTCTTTGTTTACTTATTATTAAGGACATTTTGAACATACAAATATAGTAATAGTAAATGGATCCCCATGTCTCCATCACCAAGCTTCAGTCACTATTGTAGCATGAGTAATCTTTTTCATGCATACCTGACTAAACTGAATTATATTACAACAAATATCAAGCTTGTTCTTTTATTTTAAAATACTTAGATATGTGTATCTGTAAAAGATAAGGATTCGGCTGGGTGCAGTGACTCACACCTGTAATCCCAGCACTTTGGGAGACCAAAGTGGGAGGATCACTTGAGTCCAGGAGTTGGAGACTGCGGTGAGCTACTATTAGCCACTGCACTCCAGTTTGGGCAACAGAACAATACCCTATCTCTTAAAAAAAAAAAGATAAGAACTCTTTAATAGTAATTCTTCTGCTATCTCATAAATGTTATATAGATTGTTGGAATCAGGATCAAAATTACATCCATATATTGGAGTTTTTGTTCATTTGAGGGTTTGTTTTTTTTTTATAGCTTCCCACAGTTTCAATTTTGTTGTTTATGGCTCTATGAATCATTTAACAGGTTCCTCTATTCTCTGTATTTCCTGAAACCAGTAGTTAATTCTAGAGGTGTTTAAATTCGGGCTCAGTTTTATAGCAAGAATACTTCATAAGCATTATTGTGTACTTTCACCAAAAGACACAATGTCTAGGTTGCTTTTCTTTTTGTGATGTTAGCAGCCATTGATCTTTGCCTACATCCATTATTTTGTTAGGCATTGCAGGTGATACTTAAATTCTCTTATTAGCTGTAATGCTTTTATTAAGAAACATCCCCTCATAAATTATTTGGCTACCTGAATTGTTTTCCTTTCTTTACGTTTTTAAGATAATTAGTTGGTTCTCTGTCATCCTTTAAAGTTGACCAATACTCTTTTTCTAGTGTCATTATGAATTCATGGATTTAAACTATTTCAATCTGTTGCAATTAATATTCATATTGATGTTCAAATTGTTCTATCTTTGGTCAGTAGGAGTCTTTTGTAAACCTCTTCTGGTATTTTTCTCATAGTTAATGTTTCTCAAATTTTAATAAATTTTGATAGCCTCAGAGCTAAAATATTAAAAATTAGAAAGTCCTGTTCGATCTTTTTAATTTAAAAAAATGTGTTGCTGATCATGTATTAAGATAATGCCTATAGAGGGTAGAACAGACATGTCTCAGAGCAGTTATATGTGTTATAGAAACATAATTTTTGAGCAGGGAGATATTTTTAGATACACATAGAGATGATCCTCGGTTTATGAGGGGTATTGGTCCCAGGACACTGTTCCACCCTGTGTATACCAAAATCTGCACTTTCTCAAATTCTGCTGTTTGTCCTGTGGAGCCTATGTGTAGTAAGTTGACCCTCTGTATAGGCAAGTTTTGCCTCCCTAGAATACTATATTTTCCATTTCCATGATTTTTGAAGCTTCCCTTTTTATACCCTTTGAGATTGTTTGTATGAGATTACTTAGTCCTTTATTTCTTCAGTATCTAAACTCCTATTAAGCCCATCTAGTGAATTTTTTATTTAATATATTTTTCAGTTCTAGGATTGCTATTCTAGAACTTTGGTTAATTTTTATAGTTTTTAAAAATAGCTTCAGGCTAGGAGTAGTGATTCAAGCCTGTAATCCCAGCACTTGTGGGAGGCCAAGGTGAGAGGATTGCCTGAGCCCATGAGTTTGAGACCAGCCTGGGCAACTTGGCAAGATTTCATCTCTACAATAAATCAAAAAATTAGCTGGGTGTTGTAGTGTATGCCTATAGTTCCAGCTACTTGGAAGGCTGAGACAGAAGGATCACCTGAGCCCAGCAGGTGGGGGCTACGGTGCCCATGAGCATGCCACTGCACTCCAGCCTAGGTGACAGGGTGGGACTACAACTCAAAAAAAAAAATAGCTTCAATTTTTTTTAATTTTTATAGTTTCAATTTTTGTTCAATTTTTATAGTTTCATTTCTCTTTTGAATTTACTATTTGTCCTCTCACTGTGGTCAAATTGTGCTTTAAGTCTTGGATGTGTTTATAACAACTAATTTCTTCTTCAACTGTGTTGTTTTAAAATCTGTTTTATTGAACGAGTCTTCCTCTGATTATAGGCCACATTTTTCTGCTTTTTACATACCTGGTAACTTTGAGTTGTATGCTGGACATTATTAATGCTTTTTTGTTTTGTTTCTGGGTTTTATTTCTGTTTCAAGTAATCAAGAGGGAAGCATTGGTTATGGGGTGGGTGTAGAACACTAGCGTGTGCAGCAAGCTATAGTGGGAGTTTTGTGCTATTTGAATCCTGTTTCCATTTGTTACGTTCTAGCCAATGTGAGGATCTTATTCAATCTGAAACCCCGTTGTCCCCTTTTTTCTTTTACTTAAACATTTTTAAGTAAATAATTTACTTGTGTATCATCTTGAGTCTTTCAGTGCTTATTTGTAAGCTTTTTAAGGGCACATCTAGAGTAACCTTTACTCTAAGGCTACCCTAGTCCTGCAGTATGGTTTTTCTAGGGATTCTGCTGAATTATCAGGGTGTTCAAGGTTTCTTCACTCTGGCTCAGAATTTGAATATGCAGTTCTGTAGTCTTCAGTGGTTGTTTAGGGTAAAGTTTTTCAGTGTACATTCTTTCTGTTAGTTGCTCTTTGTCTAGCTTTGTGTAGTCTCATGCCTAAAAGCAGCTTATTATTTAGGAAAAAAATTAGAGTTAGATTCTATACTTATTTCTGTAGTTCTTGTCTGTACAACTCTCTTCTTTCTAGTACCCTAGTACCCTGCTTCACAAATTCTACAAGGTTACTTTGGCAACCTTGAACTCCAATCTCTGTTTCATTAGCTCAGCAATATTGCTTTACTCAGTGTGGGGGTTCACCATGTTTGTGTTTATTTCCTTTGGTTTATATCACATTATTTTGTTGCCTATTTTTCAGTAGTTTTAAGATTACTTACAGAAGGAGGGCTAGAGTGGTATCAGTTACTCTTATTGAGGCTAGAAGTAGAGGTCTTGTTGTTATTAGATGAATCAAGTATGAATTGGTTTGTATTCCAGTTTAATGAAATTTATCTATCTGTAATTACACCTCTTGCTTTAAAGTCTATGTTTATTATTATTGTTAATTTTCCAACCTCTGGCTTTTGTTTTTGTTTCAATTTGGGTTTTAGGTTAGTCTTGTATTTTCTTTCTTTTTTTTTTTCTTTTTTTAAGTTGGAGTCTCACTCCGTTGCCCAGGCTGAAGTGTAATGGCACACTCACGGCCACACCAGCATCAACCTGCTGGGTTGTGATCTTTCTGCCTCAGCCTTCCAAGTACCAGAACTACAGGCACGTGCTACCACATCTAGGTACTTTTTTTTTTTTTTTTTTTAATCGTAGAGACAAGGTCTCGCCAAGTTGTCCAGGCTGGTCTCAAACCCGTGGGCTCAGGCAATCTACTCGCTTCAGCCTCCCAAAGTCCTGTGATTACAGGCTGAGCCACCCAGCCCAGCCTAGGTTAGTGTTTTTATGGCATATTTTTTTTCTTGTACTTTTGGCCCTCTGTCCTTTTACTTAAAGTGTGTTTTTTAAAGAGTGTATAGTTAGGTTTTATTTCTGTTTCATCTTACAATTTTTTTTAAAATTGGAATTCTTAGCTCATGTATGTTTAATGAGACAGATGGAGTTTGGTTTTTAAGTCTTCTCTCTTGCTGTTTGTTTTCTGCTTGTCTCATACTTAGGTCCTTTATTCTCCCTTTATTACTTTGCTCTTGCCTTATTTTAATTTAAGTATTTTTAACATTACATTTTCTCCCTTATTACTTTTTAGTTATGCAGGTTGAGCATCCCTAATCCAAAACCCAAAATGCTCCAAAATTCAAAACTTTTTTGAGCACTGGCATGATGCTAAAAGATCATGTGCAAATGAATATTTTATTTGAGCACTTTGTATTTCAGGATAGGAATGCTCAACCAGTAAATATAATGCAAATATTTACCAATCTTAAAAAAATCTGAAACACTTCTAGTACCAAGCATTTCAGACAGGTATTATTCTTTTAAAAGTTGCCCTATATTATAATATGCAGTTTTGACTTGTTGCAATCTACCTTAAATTCATTAGTTTAGCACTTCCCAAGGATCCTGTAAAATTTTAATGTCATCACCTTTTGCCCTTATTTCTTTTGTCACATGTTTTACTTGTGCATTTGTTTAAATGTCACAGGACATATTGTCTTCTTAATTAGTAACTGTCTACACTATATGGTGTTCTTCATTTCTTTTTTGCACTTCTATGCTTTCATCTGGAATTTTTTTCTCTTAAAGCTAAAGTTATTTATTTAGTACTTCTCATAGCTTAGGTCTGCTTTTGATCAGTTTTCTCAGCTTTTGTTTGCCCAAAATTTCTGTTTCATCTTAATTTCTGATTTATTCTGGGTACAGAATTCTACATTGCCAAATTTTGATGATCTGGCAGACCTCAGCTGCCTGGTTTACCGAGCTGATTTCCAGACATGCCAACCGTATAACAAAGACTAGATTAAAGAGAAGATCTTGCTCCTTCGCTGGCAGGCCCGGCAGGCTGGGAAGTAATCATGAGGGAAGCATTGGTTATGGGGTGGGTATAGAACACCAGCGTGTACAGCAAGCTATAATGGGAGTTTTGTGCTATTTGAATCCTGTTTCCATTTGTTACGTTCTAGCCAATGTGAGGATCTTATTCAATCTGAAACCCCGTTGTCCCCTTTTTTCTTTTACTTAAACATTCTTTTGATGATTTAGATGGAAGTCGTTTCTTGTCAGTTAATGTTGGCTGCATTCTTTTTAACTGTTTATATCTCCTTTATAACATTCACTGTACTAACCCTTCTTCAAGATAGGGTGGGAGTGGTGCTGCAGTTTAGCTATGTCTACAATATAAAGTCTCAGTGAAAAGTAAATACATGTTTAGTTATTTAACAACAACAAAAAAGTGAGGAAGCCCAAACAGTTACCAGAACACATAAGTAAACTGCAGTAGGAGGTGGCTGAGATTCTCCTGGTACCTGATTTAACCCCTCTCCCTCAGCTAACTTCTTTGACTTTTTTGGGAGTGCCATATTACAAGTTAAAAGAGGAGAAATAAGTAAGAGCCTGGTTTACAAATGGATCTGGACCATTATGCCTTATCTGTCATACTACTGCTCCCAAATGCCTTATCCGTCACACTACTGCTCCCAAATAATACATTTTATGACAAAATAAGTTGCAATGGGATGATGACCACGGATTTCTCTATGTGCTGCCTTGATGAAGCAGTGGTATGGCCTGCTTCAAGTTTAATTACATGAGGATTGCATGCAGTCCTACAGGGTGCACTGTGTCTACTAAACTAGAAGTCAATTTGCAGTTCATTCTTCTCCACCTTAGAATGCAAAAGTCTGGGAACTAAGGAGTAGAATCAAAAGGGGCACCTCTCATTATCATACTGAAGACCTCACTGAAGATTTTTTTTAACCTTCCATTTATGAAACCTTAGTTTGGTCATTTGTAAGGCCTTGGTGCTCAGTGAGCAGCGCTTCTACCAGGAACCTTGACTTCTACCAGAAACCTGATGAAATGGCTGAGACGATCTTTTAGTCATTTGGGGACTCTTTGTGCAGCTGAACCAACAATCACGTAAAGGACCATTGTACTGGGCAAGGTGACTAATTTTCATGAAAAGGGAGAAACTGCGTTTCTACTACTGAACAGGGCAATGGTCATACAATAAATAACACTATGTTTGGAACCTAGGAAGTTTACTGGGGCATCTCTTAGCTCTGTTTCCCCAGTAGTACTGGTTAATGGAAACTGTAACAAACCCCAAAATTCAAGAACATCAAAGATTCAGATTCTACAGAATTAAGATATCAGGTGTAAACCACCAGGTAAAGAGTCCTACCCATTCAAAGTAATGGCAGAGGATAAAGGGAAAGATGAAAAGGGTAGTGGAAGAAGTCATCTGTAATTACTGACTTTCACGACTAGTTACTGAGGCAGAGACTCAAGCAGTTTTTTCTCTTCTTTTGTATCCCACCCAGTATGTCAAATAGGATTTCACAGTCTCTCTTTTATGTGAGGAATACTGGTGGTACCTAACATTGTAGGTTTCAGAAAAAGTTATTGAATTGACATTACCGTACAATGATACCATAATTGATGGGATTCCGTGTGTCTTCTTCACTAGGAACACAAACTTTCCTCCAAAAGGAAAGGAGAAAATGCATGCCGGGGAACTGAAGGGGTGAACTGTGCAATATATCTTCTGTTTTTCTCTCTAGAACGACTCCACATCCTTCTCTACCCTGGTCTTCACCCTGCTAAGCTGAAATGTATGGAATACATTAATGTGCTTTCTCCCCTCTGGTTTCTAGCTGAGTTTGGCCAAAGGGCATTTCTGATAAGACTTTAATGACCGGGAGCAGTGGCTCATGCCTATAATTCCAGCATTTTGGGAGGCTGAGGTGAGAGGATTGCCTGAGCCCACAGGTTCAAGACCAGCCTCGGCAACTTGGTGAGACTTCATCTCTACAGTAAATCAAAAAATTAGCTGGGTGTGGTGGCACATGCCTGTAGTTCCAGCTACTTGGAAGGCTGAGGGGAAGGGTCACTTGAGCCCAGCAGGTTGAGGCTATGGTGGCCGTGAGCGTGCCACTGCACTCCAACCTGGGCGACAGAGTGAGACTCCAACCCAAAAGAAAAAAAAGAAGACTTGAATGCAAGGTTACCTAACGGTAGTTGTATCACTTGACCAAAGATGATACTGCTCTCAAAGTGGCCCTTTTTAATTTTTTCCTTCAAGGTTGTAATAACCTCCTCCTCTACACTTCACCTCATTCCTAGCTAGGTGCAGTAGCTATTCCCCTGTGGGAGGACAGCAATCAATGCAAACAGGTTGTAGGTTTAATTCCTCAAGAGAAGGAATGTGAACAGACATCCTTGCCTTCTGAAGGAATTTTCCAAATTATAGCACAAGAAAGTGGAACCTAAAAACAAAACTGCAGTCCTATGAGCAGTCAGAGGCAAGAGTTCAAGTTTGTCAAAATGGATGGAATTTGTGAGGCAAAATCCCATGAAGGAGAGAACTGCAGTAAAGGAGCCCATGCATCTATATGCAAATTCCTCTCAGTTTACTGGCTGATCCATAAGCTGCATGTGAAAGACAAGGCTTCTCCAAACCAAAAAAAATGACAGAAAACAGTAGGTAGGGAGCAAATAAGCAGTGTGGTGCTGAGGGGACATAGGTTGGAACTGAGGCCCTGACACAGAAGAAGGATCTGGTAAACATGTCAGGATTTAAGATGAGAAAAGAGGCCAGACCTCTAGGTGAACAAACCTTAGAATAAGAACAAATCTGAAATATACCAGCCCTAAAAAAGTCTGAAAGCAAGCCTCATCAAAATCAAAGGAATCTGCCAGATTCTACTTGTCTCCTGAAGAAAGCTTAATTTAGATAAAGATAACATCATCCAGAGCCTCTACAATATTTCAGTCACATATAGCATCAGTCAAAAAATTATAAGGCATACTAATATACATGCATGTGCAGGTATGCACACCCTCAAAATTAAGTTTGGGAGGAGGGCAATAAACATCTCCAACTTAGGATTCAGGTGTAGTTACAAGATACCAACTTTAAAATAAGTTATATAACATTCAAGAAAACAATGAGGTCAAAATAGTAGATAAAAATTAATTTTTTTGCATAAAACTGGAATATAACTTTTAAAATTAAAGTAACATTCCAGCACTGGAAAAGACAGTATGTGAAGTTAAGAAATCTCTAGATGTGCTTAACAGCATAATGGATGTAGCAAAAGATAAAATTAGATTACTACACAACAACAAAAAAATCATATTGAAAACAGAGGAAAAAAGTACAAAAAATCCCACAAAAAAACAGTATAATAATAAACAGGTAATTAGAGTCATAAAAGGAGATGAAATCAAGTATGGAAAAAGATGTAATGGATAACCAAATAAAAAGACATCTATGTACATATAAAAGCTATGTACATATATTTTATAACCTTATAAAAAGACATCTATGTACATATAAAAGCTCAGAAAAACTCAAGCCGGATAAATACAAAAAAAACCCCTCAAATCCACACCCTCAAATCACAATTGTTGAAAAGCAAAGACAAAAGCCAGTGAAAAAAAGCATTGCCTTCAGCAAAGCAACAATACAATTGTGAGCTAATTTTTCAACAAAATCTATGAAAGTGAGGAAACAATGGAGTGACATATGATTTAAAAAAAACAACTTGGCAATGTAGAATTCTGTACCCAGAATTCCTCAAAAATTAAGATGAAACACATTTTGGGCAAACAAAAGCTGAGAAAACTGATCAAAAGCAGACCTAAGCTATGAGAAGTACTAAATAAATAGCTTTAAGAGGAAAATATTTCAGATGAAAGCATAGAAGTGCAAAAAAGAAATGACAGATGAGCCGGGCTCGGTGGCTCAGCCTGTAATCCCGCGCCTTGGGAGGCTGAGGTGAGTGGATTGCATGAGCCCGCGGGTTTGAGACCCGCCTGGGCAACTTGGCGAGACCTCATCTCTACAATTAAATTAAAAAATCAGCTGGGTATGGTAACACGTGCCTGTAATTCTGGCTACTCGGAAGGCTGAGGCAGAAGGATCGCCGGAGCCCAGCAGGTCGAGGTTGCGGTGGCCAGAAGCAGCCACTGCACTCCAGTCTGGGCGACAGAGTGAGACTCCAACTCAAAAAAAAAAAAAAAAAAATGACAGATGTTCTTCATACGTCTTACAAACGCCTTCCATGCACTTGGGCGTAGTTCCTGCCTTCTGGCTTCTTGGTAGGCTGCACCAGCAAGATGATGTGAGACATCGCACGAAACTCTCCCCACCACAGCCACTGCTGACACTGCTACCACTGCCACACAAGCTGAGCTGCAACTGGGGTCTCCTTACTTCTATTTTATGATGCAGTGCTATTCTGTTTACCCAACTTATGTTTCACTACATCAGTTAAT
This sequence comes from Tarsius wallacei, assembly GCA_963574415.1. NCBI lineage: Eukaryota > Metazoa > Chordata > Mammalia > Primates > Tarsiidae > Tarsius > Tarsius wallacei. The sequence goes on from CAUYQG010166746.1 coordinate 12,311, forward strand.
TCGTTTATAACAGGTAGTTCAGGCTTTATCATCTTTTGGTGTCCCATAGTCAGGTGTTTGTCTTTATCAGGGTTTTGTTGCAAACCAAGAGTTGCTTTTAAATGGAGAATTGTCTGCATAACATGGCCTTCCAAAAAACTGTAAGGACTGTGTGGTACTTTTTCTACAGGGACTTTCTAAAGACTTTGTTCAGCATCTGTATAACAAACTCTTTGAATACCACTGACTTTGCTGGGTCATAAAGCCCAAGTGACTGAGGAATTTGTGTTGAGGCCTGGATCTGCTAGAGAGTCCTTTCTTGCTCTTGGCCCATAAAAACTGGAAGCCTTATGCGTTACTCAAAAAATGGATCAGAGCCGGGCTCGGTGGCTCAGCCTGTAATCCCGCGCCTTTGGGAGGCTGAGGTGAGTGGATTGCCTGAGCCCACGGGTTCGAGACCCGCCTGGGCAAGCAAGACCTCATCTCTACAATAAATCAAAAAATCAGCTGGGCGTG
>CAUYQG010166747.1:0-75118 GCA_963574415.1 Tarsius wallacei
AAAAGGCATCTTTATAGATATATTACATCAAACGGAGAATACTTTGAAAGTGACCAAAGTTTAAACATGCAGGAATAAATACACAATTTTTTTACAAATAAGTTCCAGGTTTTTGGGTCCCTCTTTGTTTATGGTGGGGGATTTGCAGATCTCATTCCAGGATTCAAGTTCAGCTATTCTCAACCAGACATTTGATTATTTTCATAAAGGCTGGCATTAACCAATTATTCTCAGTTCGTTAACACCCAAGTCAGATGGTCTCTGCCTGGTTATTAGAAATAATGTTTTTGAAATTGGGATGACTTCTGGAGAAGAGCAGGTGGTGACAGGAGCCAAAGCTTTAAAAATGCATATGCCTTTTGGCCCAGCAATCCACTTGTGAGAATTGATCCTAAGGAGAAAAGCAGTTATACCACAAATATGTATATTATACATACGAATGGTCATGAAAACATTAGTAGCTAATGCTATTGAGAAATTGAAGACTAATGTCAAATGTATTAATTGAAGAATAGTTAATAGAATTTTGGTATAGCCAGAAAATGAAATACCAGGAAGTTTTTATTTAAAAAATTGTGTCAAAAATGTGTACATATTGACATAGAAATATGACCACAATATCCTTAAGCAATAAAGTGAGTTAACAAACAGTATGAGTCCATTTCTGTAAAATTATAGATGCACACAGAAGTGTCTAGACAGATATTTACCAAGTTTTTAACAGTGCTCATTTCTAAGTAGCAATGTGTCAGGAGATTTTTTTCCTTCTATATATTTGATGTATCATTGGAGATTTTATAGGTCACATCATTTTTGCTATCTGAAAAAACAGTAAAGTTATTTTCATTTTGAGGAAAAGAGATTCTAGTTCTCGGTTTGGGCAAAAACCCGTGGGTAGCTCCTACCTTGCCAGATTTAGTCTGGTCTTGTTATTTTTTATAACAACATGCAATAATTAGCTGACTCAAGGTGTATTTCCACCCAAATGACACAAAAGTTTTGGGGTATTTTAGTTTGGGATAAATTGAGGAAGATATGCTGAACTCTTACATTCATGTATGCAATAAATAATGTACCAAAAATCTGAGGACACTTTCTATCTTTCTACATGTTGTCAGCGAGCTCTCCCAGTGTGCCCAATATGCCAATCATCCAACCCAAAAAACTTGTTCTTGGTTTGCTCAGGGTACGAGTGACTCATTGCAAGACTGGCATTTGGGACACAGAAAATAAGATCAGTATCAAGAGAATGTTCCCCTGTGATTGTTTAAACATCCTTCTTCCTTCTCAGTCTCCTCCCAGTATTTGCTCAGTTCATTTGAGGTTCATTCCTTACTCTATTTTATTTAACAGGAGGTAGGATTCGATTTATTCGTGGACACACTGGTTTAAGATATTTTATGCATATAGCAAGAAGATGTAAACTCTAGATCATATGCTGATAAAGTATATTTTGTCTGTCTATTAATTCGTTTAATAGATTAATTAATTAGCTTGATCTGCTAAATAATGAATAAACTTGTCAGAGATTCACTGCTGTAATACTGATCACATCATGCATCTTCTGATTCATCAAAAGACTGAATGACACTCATCAAATAATTATGTTGTTTTCTAATTCTCTGCTAATTGGTCATTCATACGTGTCAGTATTGGAAAAGCTGATGAGTTAAACATCCCTTTCTCTCTTGATGTCAAATAAACAATTCATTGCATGTGGTTACATATTTGTTGATGAGTAGCTTTGTAAGTATTCTCTTTTCAAATATGTATCTTTCCCCTCTCCAGTTAGATAAAATTATTTCCTACATTTTGAGTTCTGGATGGAGTAGGACTGGACCTTGGAATCCTCAGTGTTCTGTGTCTTGCTCTCTGGAACCCTCCATTTGTGCAGTACACATGAGTGACAGAGACTCCTGTGTGTTCACACTGTTCCCAGGACAAAACTATGTACTGAGCAGTGAGTAATAGATGCTTGTGGGTAATAGGAGTTTTAGAGGAGAAAATGGATGGCCACTTGTCACAGAACTTTGTCTGTGGGTGACCTGACAGGGAAAACCAGCCACAGATACCATTTTCTGACTTGCATTTGACAGTGGACCTCTTCTTGCAAACAAGCAACCTCAAGCTTGGACCTAGGCTGAAACTGACAAGTCGGGACTGAAGCAGGAAGCTGTCCCTGGCACAGCCCCTGGGGCCTACATTTTGTTTGCTTTTGTTGCCTTAAGAGCACAGATTTTGATAACTGCTTTAAGCTGTCTTAATCTTAGTGATCTTTCTCTTAAATCTAGGAAACTTTTTCATAAAACGATTTTTTAAAAATATCTCTCTCTTGTCCTAATTTACTCCATTTCCTCTGATTTTTTAGGAGTATTTAAAATGAAGGATTCGTAGGCCCTACCTCTAGGGATTTTGATGAGGTGAGTCTGGGCTGGGCCCCAGACTTCCTCACTAATTAAAAAGCAACCTGAGTGATTCTTATAGGCAGCTGAGTTTCACAACCACTGAGTGGATCTCTCAGTCTCAAAGAATGGGAAAACACAGTCTTTGTCTTATGTAATTTTCTGGCACAAGGCAAGCTTCCTCATCAGTCATTTGTAATTCCAATATTTATTGAGGACATAAATATGTATCAGTTACTGCTTGGCCCTGGGAATAGAGACAATACCATGGGCTGGGAAGAAGACAGGTAGAAAGTCAAACTTTAGGAAGGGTGCCTTAAATCAATCACCATAGCTATAACCTAATGTAATAAATTTGATTGTCTTAAAATTTTTAGTTTTCTGAAAAAGATAAAATTGAGCTTTTTGAAATATGAGATAATTATTTGCCTTTTTCCAGAAGAATGGTTTAGAAATATGCTTAGCAGTGGAACTATATCTCCTTTCTTTCAAACATTACTAGAACTCTGGTATATACCAGATCTGAGCAGATGATGAAATAAAGCATATTATACTCATATGCGAGGAGGGAGCCCCCCCAAATCGGAATTATCTTTTGGAGGGCAGGTCTTATATAGTACACTTGGAATTTGTTCCTCCGGATCAGTCAACCAAAGTTTTTATCTGGAAGTTTTGAGAAGGTTACATCATGATTTGTGGGGGGGAGAAAAAAAAGTCCTGAGTTGTGGCAAACAGGTGACTGGTTCTTCTATCATCACAATGCACCTGTCTACACCACGCTGAATGTTCAGCAGTTTTTGACCAAAAACAGCCTGACTTCCATTCCCCACCCTTCCTATTCACGAGATCTTGCCCCAAGTGACTTTTTGTTGTTTCCCCGGATGAAAAATGTCCTCCAAGGGAAATGTTTTGCTGATGTGGAAGACAAGAAACATAAAACGGCAGAAGCAATAAAAGGCATCAAAATGGACAAGGTTAAAAGCTGTTTTGAGCAGTGGAAAAAGCATCTCCATAGGTGTAATGCATAAAACAGAGTACTTTAAAGGTGGTTAAAGTTTAAACATGTAAGAATTAATACACAATGTTTTATAAATAAATTCTGTTTGGGGGGGTTCCTCCCGCATATTATATACTAGAACTTTGAAATCCATATTTAATATATATATTTAAAACTATATTTAATGAGTTCTAGGTCACAATTGTTTGGAAGACTTGTTTCAGCAGGGACAGATGTCCCTAGGGCTCTATTCTGAGGGCTTCGTTCTGAGGGTCTCTTCCTATCTCTTCCAGATTCAGTTGGGAGATGAGGAGACAGAGTTAGGCATGGCTCGGCCTTGTCATATATTTACTTTCTGGGATCTGCCTTGTCATCAACTTAGCGCAGCAGGGAAGACTTGCCCCAGCTGCCCTCTGCCTTTGCTGATGGATAGGAACTTCTAATTCTGGGCTTCAGTGTTGAGAAGCCATTGTTGCTATCCAAACTCCATCACCTCCTCCGACCTAGCTTTTGTCCATCAGCAATGAATGAAGATGCCCCTTTTTCTCCACAGTTCTGGCTCCTGTTCTTACCTCTTGCTGAATTAGGCAGAAAAAAACAAGAGTACTTTCTGACCCTCCTCCGATAATAGTACTTATCACAATAATATTTACTTATCACAAGGACAATTTATAATTATAACTAAACATTGGCAGTGTTATGGTTAAAAATACAGAGTAGAACCTCATGGTCTTTGCTATTCATCAGTTATTTGACCTCAGGGAACCACTTAACCTCCTCCTACTTCAGCTGCCTCATCTGGAAAACAGTACCTTCCTTATAAGGATTACTGTGAAGTTTACATGAACTGATATTGGTACATGAGTAACATATTTACAACATTGTAACAGTGCCTGACATGTAACAAGTACCTCAGGAGTGCTTGATAATATTTATTATTTCCTTTTATGTTGATGTTGTTTTGTTGTACAATATGGAAAAAAATGACTCAACAGAAATAGTCACAATTGGATAGTTTTATGTCAATAAAAAAAATCAGCCTTATAATGTCAAGACTCTATATTTTAACAAAGATGACAGGAGATACTTCAGTCTGACTCTGCGATCAGTCCCAAAACATCACAGAATAAAGTAATAACAAGTGTATCAAAATTCAGTAGGAAACATATCTCAGTGCTCATGTTTATTATAGAGTTTCAAATGCTTGGGATATTTTTAAGTCAAAAATGAATTAAAGATGAAAGTCCTGGAACACGGTTTAAGAACCAGTACTCTGGACTGCATTTGATTAAACTGATCTTTTCTAGGATTGGCAAGAGCGGGAAACTGCCAGGAGGGGAGCAGGGAAGCAGGGTTGGCAGTAGTGAATCTGCCTGGGGAAGAGGTGGGGGGGGGGGTCACACCTCATCAACAAGGGTGCCTGCATAATGAACATTTGTATACCTAACTCTGAATTGTACCCCACATCTTTAAAATAAAATAAAACAAAATTTTAAAAAAATCTGATCTTTTCTGCCATTAAGGCAAGACTTAGAAGCACTTACTAAATGGAGTTTTCTTATTCTACTTAGAGTTACAAAAAAAAATAGATGATTTCTTGGACTACAACCTTGAAGCTTAAGATAGGACCATGGAAGATTGTAGAAGTCCTCTCTGAGTTACTCTTCCTATTTCTGGCAACCCTGCTGACTCTGCACAACTCTGGGTTGCTGCATTCATGTTGCATAGATGTAAATAATGCCCCAAGGTAGTTGAACAAAGTGGTTTTCAGAACATTTATTTCACTTGTGATTATATGATTGCCCTTGGAGACTTTGACCAATATCATTATCTCTTATAGGTGGACAGAATAATGGCCCCTCAAAGGCTTCCACCTCCTAATTCTTAGAATCTATAAATATAGAAACAGATTACCTTGCACAGCAAAAGTGACTTCACATATGTGATAAAGTTAAGGACTTTGAGATGAAAGAATATTCTAGATTATCTAGGTGGGCTAAATTGTATCATAAGGGTCCTTAAGAGGATCTTCCAACTGTGATAAGAAGAAATGTGACTAGAAGAAGAGTCAAAGAGATGAGATGTTGCTGGCTTTGTAGATGGGGGGGGTAATGAGTCAAGGAATGAGAGAAATTTCTAGAAATTGGAATATGACAGAAAACAGATGCTCTTCAGAGCCTCCAAATAGAAACAGCTCTGACAATACCTTGATTTTAGCCCAGTGAGACTTGTGTTGGACTTAGATCTCCAGAACTGTAAAGTTAAACTTGAGTTGGAAGCCACTAATATTGTGATAATTTGTTACAGCAGCAATAAAAAGTCTATCCCCTCTAGCAAATCTACAGAATGTTTAACAAGATAATAGCCGTTCTTTGGTGAATTTCTCTCTACATGTTTTTAAAGTTACATCCTTATTGACAAATTAAACGTGACTTGAACGTATATAATCATTCATCCCTACACACATAAAAAAAGTTTGTTGTTTTTTCAGAACCTACTGGTTAAACCTAAGAATACTAGGATGAAAAGAACAGGAAGACTTCTCCTGGGGGAAAAAACTCATTCCTCCTCCTCTTCTCTTTCTTTTCCTTCAACTATACTCATTAGGCAAAATATAAAAATAATTTTATAGTCATTAATTCAATCAATTCTTGTAATGATTCTAAGAGGTGGTAATATTATCACTATCTCCATCTTACAGATAAGAAAACTGACACAGACAGATGAAGCGCCTGCCAAGGTCATTTGCTAATAATGGTGGAGTCAGGGAATGATCCTATGCAGCTTGGCTCCAAAGCACATGGCATTGACTATTATTACAACACATGCTTCACATACAAATAATATCACTGGCAAGGCGATCAGTTAAACAATAGTGATGAGAGTGAGAGGATGCTTTGCACAGAGTGTCATGCAAATATCAAAGTGGTAGTCTCTTGAATAAGATAAAAAATGCTTGCTGATATGATAACAGTTTATCTTAGTCTATATTAATAATAATAGCTAACATTTACTATCTCCCCATGACAGTTATCTCTTGTTGCACACCAGTTCAAAACTCAATGTCTTAAAGTAATAAGCATTTACTGGTAGCATTTACTCAGTAGCCTATGGTTCATCCAAATGGTTCTCCTGGAATAGACTGGGCTCAGTCATGCCTCTGTGACCCATTTCAATTCAGGCGTGGCAGTCCTACTAATGGAGACTGGACTCCCCCACATGTTGGGTTGGAGGTGGTCAGATACAGGCTGTGTGACCTCAGTCTCCCCTACATGAACTTGTCCTCCAGCATGCTAGCCCAAGCTGGTTCACACGGAGATGGCAGGGTTCCCTGAGAGGCAACAAACCAGCAGGGTATTACTTCTGCCACATTTATTGGACAAAGCAAGATATAGGGGAATCAAGGAGAAAAGACTCAAGGGAAAATAGACTACCTTTTGATGGAAAGAACCAAAAAGTCATGATGCAAAAAGACATGGGCACAGAAAGGACCAAGAATTGGGACACTCTTGTTATCAATCAACTGCAAATACTTTGGTTCATTTAAGCCTCACAGCAAACTTCTAATATAGATAATGTCATCATACAGTTGTTTCCTTGGTATTCTCGTGGGATTGGTTTCAGGCCCCTCCACGGATACCAACATTTGTGGATGCTCGAGTGCCTTATATAAAACAGCCCTCAGAGAGCCAACTGTACTCATATAGTAGCTGAGTAAACAGTGGAGCCAGCACTGGCACCAGGAGAACCCCTGACACCAGAGCCTGCAAAGCAACAGTGTGTGTTCTCGAAGTTCCCAGGTGAAGGAAGGACAGAGGAAGAAGGATTATCTGGTGCTTCCATCTAGCAGGAATACAGCTGCCTGCTTCAGAGCCTCATGAGGCTGGGGTGTGAGCAGGAGTCAGAACCAGGGGCCTGGCACAGGAGCTGAAGGCAAAGATAACAGTGAATGGTTAAGGGTCTGCTATAGTCCAAGTAAGAAATAAGTGAGTGAACCAAGGGTGTGACCAGGGACTTAGATTAGAGGAGGGAAGAAGTGAGAGACAGTTAAGAGGTAAACATGATGTGGCCATGGGCTGGATGTAGAAGGTAAGGGAGAGGGAAGATTTGGGGGATATGAAAAGATGGAGATGCCATTCACAAAATAGGCAACTTGGGAGAAAACAGACTTGTGGGGGATTGTGGGTAGGTGGAAATAACTCATTACCAATCACTCAATAACTGCGTTGCTGCCCATTATGTGCAGGTACTCTCCTAGGCACTTGAGATATATTTGTGACTAAATATATGTGCCTCATGGAGCTCTTATTTTGGGATAATGAACAAGGAATTTTTATAGTGTGGCAGAAGGTTATAAGTGTGTATTGGTTACCTCTGGCTGCTGTAAGAAATTGGAGAATGATAGATAAATTATGATAAATATTCATTACTTCCTGTTAGGCTGGACACTCAATGAATTATTTTATGTAAATCTGATAACCATCCCAGTCTTCTGATGTTGCCCTAAACCCTGTGTTTCAATATTGCTGCTGAATTCACCATGGATTAGAGCTGTCTTTTGACAAATGAAGTGCCAATATTAAGTTATGTGCCATAACCAAGTAGAATATACTTAACAAATTTGATATAGCTATTAGTCACCATGACCAACAAGAATACCCATATTCTCCACTGAATTGAAGACTCAACTTTGTTCTTAGGAATCAGAACCCTGCTTAAGGAGTAGTCAAACCTGTTGAGAGATTATGCTCAGAAACAGCAGTTCTTCATTGGTTGTGCCAAAACAAAAAGTCATTGTATCTGGCAGACAAATTGCGACATTGAATGGAAACTGGTGACTGACCTTGCCCAGCCAGTCAAATCAATTAACTATCTGAATATACCATTTGTAGCTGATTTATCTCCATAAGCACATTCAGCCTCATATTGACCATACTTTTATGGCTAACATGGGAACTTGGAAACGCATGCCATTAAAAGATTTCAGACAAAGTTTTTGACTTTCTCCATATTTTAATGGTGGAGGTCCCAACTGTGTGTTCATGTGCAAGAGTCAATGTAAAGATGGTGGTCTGTTCTCCTCTTCCACATCCCAACTTCTCTCAAAGTACCACCATGGCTCATGCTATGATCTGAATGTATCTGGTCCCCCCTGCCAAATTCATGTGTAGAAATTCTAACCCCTGAGTTGATGGTGTTAAGAGGTAGGACATTTGGAAGGTCATTAGGTCATGAGGGAAGAATGGTCACGAATAAGATTGGTGCCCTTAAAAAGCTGCCCAAGAAAGCTTCTTTGCGCCCTTTCTGCCATGTGCGATTACATTGAAAAGAAGGCTGTCTGATAGAAAGTAAGCCCCCACCAGACATCAGATCTTTCAGTGCCTTGGTCACAAACTTCTCAGTCTTCAGAACTGTGAGAAATAAATTTTTGTTGTTGATAAGCCACCCAGCTTGTAGTATTCTGTTACAACAGTTTGGTCTGACCAAGACGACTCACTTTTAAATAAAGATGATAAGATTCACTTTTTACGATGCAAGTCAGGTTTCCATCAAAGAATGGCTTCTGCTCTATCTGCCTCGGCTTACCTTAGGCAGTGGTTCTCAACTTTTCTGCTTCTTAGCCTCATCTGGGAGTAATTGTAGAACATAGAAAGCTTCACCTTACTCCGGTCAGTTGACTCTGACACTTGGGGTTGGAGGAGAGGGCAGGATTTAACTCTCTAGAAGATTCTAAAGCATAAAAGAGTTGAGAACTACTGATATCAAGCACATGGAGCCCCTGTTTTGTTCAACGCCATGTCCAAGGCTTTAACTGGACTGACTGTTATCTATGACTTTCCAAAAGTTTACTTTAGGTATCTTACATTTAATAAAGACTGTCTAACAATGATGATAAATTGGTCATGATAGAAGCCACCATTTAAAACCACGGAACTGGGTGTCATAAATTTTCTTATTTAATCCTCACAGAAGCCCAACAAGGTAGTTATTTACTATCCTCATTCTGTGGATAAGAGCTAGAGGCCCAGAGAAGAGACACTTGCCCAAGGCCATACAGTCAGTAAGTAACAGAACTAAGATGCAAACACATGTGGGTCGATTCCAAAGTCAGCACATTAATAAGAATGCGATATAGGGAATAGGTGCCGTGGGATTTTTTGTATAGGGTCAGGAGCACTAGCCCAATCTTGGCTTTTCTGAGGAAGCAAGTCTTAGATGTAAACTGGAGAAAAAGATGAAGCCAGGTTGGGAAGGCCAGAGAAGGGAGCAGCGAGAGGGAGAGGGCACCAGCGAGGGAGCAAAGTAAGAGAGCAAGATTGTTTCAGGTTAGGGGAAGAACAGATACAAAGGCCCAGATGTGAGTCAAAATATGCTGTTGATCCAAGTGCGAATGGGCATGAGATGCCCCAGCTGACTCAGGTAGAAGTGGCAAAGTATAGAAATGAAAATATTAGGAAATTGATGAAAAAGAGACACACTGAATTTACAGAATCTGATCCCTGTGAGTTCAATAGGAAAACTACATACTATTCATCTTGTTTTTATTATTTTATTTTATTTTGTTAGGGCCAGGGTCTCACTCTGTTGCTCAGGTTGGTGTGCAATGGTGCGATCATAGCTCACTGTAGTCTCAACCTCCTGGGCTCGAGCGATCCTCTTGCCTCAGTCTCCCCAGTTGCTGGGGCCACAGGCATGAACCACCATCATGCCTGGAGAGAAATTCACTACAGAAAATAGGAGAGACAGAAAGCCCTGTTGTTAAGACCATGCAACATGTTTGTCTCCTAAGATAATTGCCAACATCCATTCTAGAAGTGGGTTAGATATTATCTACTGCAGTCCCTTCATTTAGTTAAAAAATCTAAGCCTCAGAGAGGGTCAGTGGCTTGTCCAAGATCCTAGCAGGTACCTCCATGGCAGCTGGCCCTAGGGTGATTAATCCAAAGCAGTTCTCTTTTCATTTGTCCCATATGGATGTAAGTCTTGAAGGATAATGAACTGCCTGCTTCTAGCAAGGCTCGTTTTCCCCCTCATGCAGTTCTTTTACTTAGGCATCCAAAGCAGTAAGCAGTCATTGAGCATACAATGTATATGCAGGTGTGAACATTTTTGTGTAGAAAAAAGCTCCAGTGCATTCTCGAATGTATTTTCATAGGTCTCAGAGGGTTTCCAGCTACCAAAGATGCTTTCCAATGGCAAAGTGCTTCCATTAAAAATCTCAAAAGGTAGTGTATTTTTCCTAAACCCACATATTAAGTACTGGCAGATAGTTTTATGTAATAGTATTTTTTGCACCAAGTTTTCCTAGTGTGAAGCTAGTTTATATCTAAATACATAAAATACTCTGAGGGGCATAAGTTTTAATCATGGTTATTATCAATGACAACAGCTAGTGTTTTCCAAACACTTCACTTATACTATGTCACAAAGGATCCTAAGACCTTTTCCTGTATCATTGTATTTAATTTCCAAAGTACTCTGTGAGGTAGGTGCTATTATCATTTCAATGTTACCAAAAACAAAAAACAAATTTAAAAAAGCCCTCAGTAGCATAAAGATTAAGTTACATGCTTTAGGTTGGTAGCTTTCAAAGTGTGGTCCTTGGCCAGCAGCATCAACATTTCTGGAAATGCAAATTGTGGTCCCACCCTAGACCTAGTGAATCAGAAACTCTGGAGGCAGAGCCCAGCAGCAATCCTTGTTCTAATAAGTCTCTCAGGTGGATTTGCTGCTCCTAGCCATCCAGTTTGAGAACCATAGTCCTAGGACATCCAGTTAGAAAATTATTTTATTTACTGCTAAATATAGCAGCATTGCCCCAAATCACACAGCTGGCAAATGACAGAGCTGAGATTTAAGCCAGGGAACCAATTACTAGTTTACTCTCTCTGATTTAAGCAGTGTGGACATAGACAGTCTAACTAGGTTACTGAAGCCTTATTCCCATTGGGACTTAATTTCATGACTCTTATTGATCACGTAACCCTTAGGGTCAAGAACCTCTGCCCAGCTGTCCCTATTGGTTTGTCTTGCACCACTGCACTCTCAGTGTGGGTATTCAAACCCTAGTGATCTTCAAATGTTAGCTGTATGACCTTAGGTAATTTTTACTAGTGTTAAAGAAAGGCATTTAGGCAGATTCTAACTCCAAATCCACCTGGTTAAAACTTTTTTAAAATCAATAGATCAGATCATCTCTATAAAAAACTTACTCTTTCTTATAAGACGAATCTATGCATTTCCCAAAGGCATCCAGAATCTCATATTAAATGCTGCCTTTTCAAAATGCTGCCTTTTCACTGCTGCACAGTGTTAAAAGATGAAGCTGGTGTTTGGTATGAGTGAGGACTCTAGATTCTGAAGCTAACCACAATAGCTGGAAAGACCTTGTCCACATTAGAAACGTAGAATATCCTGCATGACCCACAAACGACACTCAATGTTGCCCTAAGCTTTGGTCTAATCTCTTGGATTTGACCTCCTCTCCAAGCGCATTTTAAGGTCTTGGAAATACATAGTACAGCTGCAAGGCCACATTTGGGGAATAAGAACAGGTTTAGAAATAATGACCCAAAATCAGATTCGATTATCTCCACTTTTCAGTTTATAAATTTTATAAATCCACTGCCTTCTTGCATTGGAAGGGAGAACACTTTTGGCATATTTCAAACATCTCATAAATCAGTTCATAAATAGCTTAACATTGTGATTGTGAATCACATAAGAGGCGACATCAAGTGCAGGGTGATCTCGAAATGGCAAATGCCCGGGAGGGAACTGCCTGCCATAAAGTCTGAATTACCTCATACCTTGAGATTAGAAGGCCCTCCAGATCAGGGAGTGGGAGCAAAACATTTTTTTCCTTTTATTAATAAGTCCCATTAACTCCAGTTCCAGCTTTCGATACTCCCTGCCTTTCGTAAGGAGTGTCACCCGGCACAATGACACAGTGTTCTGCCTGTTTGCATTACCAAACACAGGAAGTGCAATGGGGAAACAGGCTGCTCATAAAAATGAGTTCAGACACTTGATACAGACGTGACAAATACGAAGCTGATTTTCATGTAGAGAATTCTGGTCTCATTGTATGTGAAAACAAGGTAATAAAACAAGACAAAAGGAGTGATAGGGTTTCAATTTCAGCTCTTTAAACAATACTGGTATACTGATATCCTATAATAAATCACCCCTACAGTGAAACCATTTTTTATGCTTTTAATACATGTGTGTGTGTGTGAGTGTGTGTGTGTGTGCGTGTGTGGGGAGAGAAAGAAAGAGAGATCCTTCTTCAAACATTAGTATAAAACTTGGATTTCTCAACAACTTGACAACACCAAAAAGATACAGTCAGTGTCTACTTTATCAAGATAGGTATTATAGTGTGATTTTTTTTTCTTAGTAGAAGCAAAATAGGTATCATTTGTTATTATTATGCCCAAATTAGGATATCTTAAACTTAAACATCCTCAAATTAGAATAAATTAAAAAGGCGCTTGAAGAAAAAAAAATTAAACTATACACAGAATTGTTATAAGGTAAAAACTTCACCAGTTTTTTGTCTTTTAAGAAAAATCATTTATGTTTATTTATCTCCATATAGAGAGATATAGGTATTAGATACACACACACACACAGGCGAGTGCGCAGGGAGAAATTCTCACCTGGAAAGAGCAATGCCATTTTTCATTTAACTACCATAATCATAAGATGATAAGGTTTAAGAAATGGCTGTAAATGACTAGATCAGCAAGACCAAGGAAGGGAAAACACATACCCTATGAGAATGCAGAAGATTTTGGAAGTACTTCTAACATTTCACCAGTTGTTTTTACTTAGCAGCTCCATGTTAGATGAAAACAGAGGAGAAATGAGGAAGGGAAACATCCAGATGGGGAAAACAGGGCAGAAACAGAGATTAAGTCTCATATCCCATCTGTTTCTGTCACTGAGACTATTCCCATTCCCTTCTCTTTACCCTGTTGACACCCTGACGCCCTGTTATTTTCCCCAGTTGTGGAGCCCCAGTTGGCCTTTGATGCCCTGTGAAGAAATGATACCAGTCCAGGCCAACACAAACTTCTTCCTACAACTGTCTCCTTTGTTCCCATATCCACCTTCCCTACTGTGGCTTCGAATGGCTTCTGTAATCTTGATTTAAATCACCCTAAATCCCATCTTCTCTTCTACTTGATCCTAATGACTAATCTGTTCTTCTGCCAAGAAGAGATGACACTCCTTGTCTTCTCTCCACTTCCTGTGGTCAAAATTAATTCATTCAACCAATATTTATTAAGCATCTACCATGAGGCAGACAGCGAGCAGGGGCAACACCAACAATCTCTGCCCTTGTGAAACTCTCATAAACGAAGTCCCTGTAGTGCTATGCAAATACAGACAGTGCAACTGTTCTTCTTTGAACTTAGAATACATATTCTCAAAGAAACAGAGCTAAAACATTGTTTAATGCATTGAAGTGCTTAGCAAACTATACTGGCTGAAAAATAGTCATTTAATTTAACAAGCTCTATTTAAAGCAAAAATTTTATTCTTGGGAAAAGAAGTCAATTCATTTTTTTAAAAAAATTCTGTTGTTCAGCCTGTTCTATCAGAATTAGTTTTGGATCTAATCACAAAACAAACTTGATTATAGGGAACACAAATCACCGAATTCAGTTTTTCTACCAAATAAGTCCAATAGAAACAGGGTCTCTTCTAAATATGGAAGCCACAATCTCATGCCAGAATTTTAGGGACACGGAGCTTGAATCTATAACTATTCATATCAGGACTTATTATTCCTTATTTGTTGAAATATCTACCTGTAAGGAACACATTTAAAATATTTGCTTCAAGCTGGGCTCGGTGGTTCAGCCTGTAATCCTGCGCCTTGGGAAGCTGAGGTGAGTGGATTGCTTGAGCCCGCGGGTTCGAGACCCGCCTGGGCAACTTGGCGAGACCTCATCTCTACAATAAGTCAAAAAATCAGCCGGGCGTGGTAGCACGTGCCTGTAGTTCCAGCTACTTGGAAGGCTGAGGTGGAAGGATCGCCAGAGCCCAGCAGGTCGAGGCTACGGTGGCCGGGAGTCACCACTGCACTCCAGTCTGGGCAACAGAGTGAGACTCCAACAAAAAAAAAATACTTGCTTCAAAAAAGGTTTTTAAAGAATAATTTGATGAAAAAAAAACAAAAAAAGTAGGTCTCGTGTCAGAGTTGAGTTAATTCAGGTTTCTTTCTCCCCAAATAATCATATATTGCAATGAAAGAAACACACAACAGTTTTTGTCATATTTTTATACATTCTTTTCTGTGTTATTGAAAAAATTGTATAAGCTCATAAAGTGTATGTTCCGTGTCTCATGTAGTTTTTTATTTGGATAGTTTGATGTGTTTGTATTGCTACTCAGTTGAGTGACTTTATAACATCATAATGTTTTGTAGAAAAATATTCCTAGATGAATGAAATCTTTCTGAAATCCTAAAAACCTTACCTCTGCCACGCTAGGCTAGACTTCCTGGCATGAAGAGTGGTCAGCTTCCTGGTTCTGACCCATAATTTTATATGTGAAAGTCATCATCAAGGCTTGCAGGACAACTTGTGTTGAGCATTCCCAGATACCAAAACTCCCCTCTGTTATTTCAGTCAACAGCTGCTCAGCCTGTTCTTCCCATCACCGTCTATGATTGCGTTAGACAAAAATCCACCTTTAAAAAAACTGTGAAAACTGAGAACAGCAAAGCAACCAGTGGCAACTAAGAGGCACTCTGCTGTTATCAACCTCAGTGCATAGTCCTGGGCGCATGCCCAGTGGGACTCAATTTTCTGGACAGCAAGGGAGAGTTTCAGCTGACCTGCTGTGAATGTCCCAAGTGAGTCACCACCGTTAACTCCATCCGCGCCACTTGCTGTCTACTCAGACATTTCTGAACAGCTGCTTGGCTCTGATGCTGACTTCTAACTGGAAATATGGCTTAGTCTGACTCGGTTTAGGGAGGGAAAAAGGAGGGAAGGAGAGAAAACACACATGCCCACTCTCAATCAAGATTGACAACTTTGTTTTTTTCTCATTGATTGTGGTGGAAATAACTGTTGAGGAAGCAGAAATATTAAACCCAGATTGTCATATTCTCTCTATTTTATCCTCTTAATATTTTTAATGAAGTTGGATTGGACTCTTTTATTGAAATTATGTGCTGCTGTAGAATTTTACAGTCCTTAAGAGGTCACCTTAATTGCCACATTTTTGTGTTTAACATAACCACCTTATTTTCCAAATGAAAGAGTATTTCCCTTATTCCAAAAATATTTTTTCATAAAATTGAAAATCCATTTTGAATCAATCAACATTTTGTGAGCATTTGTTAGAATAGGCTTCTGGGGTAGAGATTAATGAGAATTCTGAGAAATATCAGACATGATCCTTGGAGTCAACAGTTTATAATAAAAGGAAGAGAAAAACCTCATTCAAATGGATGACCCAGGGACAATATGAGAGATGGTGTATAACAGTATCAAATGCCTGCGACAGCTACTAAGAGTTGCAGGAGCTCAGAGAAGGGCTCTGGGCCCATGGTTTTAAATCTGGAATGATGGTAACTGATACTAACAACTGAAATTAAATTGACTTTATAAACATGGACGATGTGTCATAGCTGGGCATGCAGCCCAAGAGTCTAAGTTAAAGACTCCAACCCAAAAAAAAAAAAAAAAAAAAATACTGAAAAATGCTTACATGGTCTCTGTATTTCATTTCAGGGAAGTATGTGATTTATATGTGTATTGTTGTGTGCATAAGCACATGTATACGTTAAAAAAAAGAAACTCATATTCCCAGAGACACTGAAGAGGTAGCCAGCACTTGTTCTCTTTGGATTATTTACTTAACATTGTGGGAACAGTGAAGAAACAGCAGTCCAGGTTTCTGGGGCTTACCAAAGGGAAGAGAAATAGATGAACTAGGGCAAGAAGGATTCTTTCATTTTGAAAGCCCCCCCCCCCCACCACACACTATTTTGATCTCTTGAAAGGAAACTTCGAAGGAGACTAAAGATTGGTTAATTCTTAATGTAGCTATAAATTTGTAGATTTTCCAACACCATTTCAGCATGTATAAAGAGTTTTTCTTGAATAGTAAACAAGGAAATGTCATTCTATGACCATTGTTGCTTTGAGTTAATTTACCTCTCTCCACATTATTTATTCTGCCTCATTGTAGTGTGGGGTTGAGGAGAGCTTGTTCTCTAAATGCTAGGTTAATACTTGCTACTGAATGCATTAATATACTTGAGTTAAGCTTAAAGTCATCAATTGAGATTTGACCATTAATCTAATATTTAAAAAAATAAACTCAAAGGGTTAATCTTGAAAAGACTTGCAAATATTGGAAAATAATAAATCCAAAAGAAATTCTTTAATTTGGGGCCTAAAACCAGCTCACAGTTTTCCCCATACTATCTCAATCCATAGCTAAGATTATTTGAACAATTAATAAACTATCATCAGTTTTCTCAAGACATCAAAATCACAATTACAAGTGTGATGTATCCAGATTTTGGTATAATCAAATCTGTCTTAAACCTTGTCTATAGTCTCAATGGAACAAAAGAGCTGTTCTCCAAATAAGGAGACAAACAAGAAAGGGAATCTTCCCTGAAGGGAACTAAGAATTGTGAAGGGAATACATACAATGTATGAAATTACTAGTTGATTTGTGAGTAATCTTGCTTTAATACCACAGTTCAGTGGTAAACAAAGAAACAGGCAGAGATACAAGAAAAAGCAATAAGGAAAATTAGTTCTATGGAAAAATAAATTCTGACAAAAATTTATTTTAAATGGGTAAGGAATGTTGAAAGAAATTTCCAACGGGAAGATGATAATTGAGCTGGATCTTCAGTGTCCCTACACCAAGTTGACTTGGATAGAGAGTAAGAGGGAATTCTAACTCTAGCCAGAAATAGCAATATTCATTCAGTCAGTTTTATTGAAGTGCCTGTTATGTGCCAGCTAGCGTTCTGAACACTGGAGATGCCACTGCGAACAAAACCAAGTCCCTAACCTTATGATACCTACATTCACATGTGAAAGACAAATAGTAAAAATAAATAAATGACTGAATAAATAGAAAAATGAAATCCAGGGCTATTTTATAGTGCCAAATAGTGACAGGAGCTAAAAAGAAAAATAGCATGGGTGCTGTTATTTGCAATTATAGGGAAGTGTAAAAATGCAATTATATGGAGGTGTGAAAATGCAAAATCTGATTGTCTTAGAGCACAATGTGTGTAGTGGGAATGAGGGTGAGAAAGGGGTAAGAAAATGATTACAGAAGAGAAAGAATGTTCAGATTTCTAATCCTGTATGATCGTATAAGCCCTGCTAAGAAGTTTAGGTTTTCTTTTGTAGGCAAATCAGAAGCAATGGAAGGATTCTTAGGGAAGGGTTATGATATGATCTGTTTTTATACAGATCTCCTTCATAGCAGTATAAAGAATGGAATTGGGGTGAACAACTCAAGGGGTAGGGGGCCTCAGTTAAGAAGCTTGTTGCTTGTGTTCTACCAGTTGAGTTGAGAGGTTTATATACAGGGTACTATGTAGCTGATAATCTGAGGTTTAGAGAGAAGGAATTCTAGACCAGGTGAGTCATTGTGAATAGTTAACCCAGTTGTGATTAACATGCGATTAACAGGTCCTAAATTGAGGGGTTGCTCCTGACTGCCTGCTCTACTTGTCTGAAATTTCTGCCTCTGGTAATGTCAGAGTAGCTTTTGTCAGGCAAGTTATATGACAGATAACAACTATAAACTCTGGAAAAAATATAAAAATCAATTACCGAAGAGAGATCAAAGGCAGGCAGAAACTGAGAGGCAGTCAATGCTTGGAAGAAAGAAATAACAGAGTTATGTTTTCTTCTTTTTTATAGTTTGTAGTCAGAGAGCAGGCCCAAGTTAGGGCTACACTGGGAAATTAAACCTTGAATAAAAAGCAACAGTCATGCAAGTTTGAAGAACTAGGTGACTCATTCTGGGAAGACCAAACCAGACAGGAGACCGTCAGAGAATGATATCCAAAATTTCATGTGTAAATTCTGCCCAAAGCCTGTGTATAATGAGCCTTGAACTATGCATGCACAGGGTATCCTCGAAGCAGTGCAGCTGAGGCTAAAAGAAGTGAACATACATTTTAGTTGCTATTCACCTCAGGAGTGACAAAATCTGGAATTCAATTCTGATTAAGTCAATTGTCTGCTTAAAGCAAAATAATCAACAATCTTTGGAGGAATATAATATAATTCAGGATATCTAAAATATATCACTCACAATGTCCAGGATTATTAGATATACAAGACAAAAAATTACTAGATATACAAAGGAAAAAGAAAATGTGTCACAAACCCAAGATAAAAGCTTTAATCGATAAAATTGGATTCTGAAATGACTCAGATATTAGCATACAAGGATTTTAATAGATATTTTAATTATGATCTAAAATAAGAAGGAAAATATATGTATAATAAGTTAAAAAAATGCTAAATATCAAAAGAGAAAAAGAAAACAAAAACCATAACCAACAGATAACCTAGAACTGAAAAATGCAATACCTGAAATAAAAATAATTACCTAAATGGGCTTAACAAATGGGGGATGAAACAAGAAAAAGTCAGTGAAGTTGAAGATAGATCGTACAGTCATAAAATCTGAAGAATAGGGAGAAAAACAGAAGGCCCATGGGAAAATTTCAAACATTGCAGCATCCATGTCATTTGAGTGCTAAAGAAGAAGAGAGGGAAAACAGGGCAAAATTTTCTGGAAGTAATGATGCCTAAAAGTCCTAAAATTTGATGAAATACATTTATAAATTCAAGAGGTTTAGCAATTTCCACCAAGATTTAAAGAAAACCACAGCAAAACTCATTATGACTAATCTAAAGAAAACCAAAGACAGCAAAAAATTCTTAAAGCAGCCAGGAAAAAAAAGACATATATAATATGTATATGGGGAAAAATAATACAACAATCGCTAACTTCTCATCAGTAACTATGGAAGCCAGACAGCAGTGGGTCACTATCATTGAAGTGACTAAAAAACAACACATTTCAAGTTAAACTTTCATATCCAGTGAAAATAATCTTCAAAAATTTAGATAAAATAAAGACATTTTCAAATAAGTAAAACTAAGATAATCTTTTGCCAGTGGATCTGCACTACAAAATATGTTATAGAAATTTATTCAGACTGAACAGGTCCTGAATTGAAATTGAAATTAATCCTGAAGATGCAACTTGAATCTTCAGAAGAGATTCAGTTCATCTACATCAGAAATGGTATATTTGTGGGTAAATGTGAAAGATTGCTTAAATGTAAAAATTATAACTTATAATGAGATTTATAAAGCATGTAGGCAATGATATATATGGCAACTAAAGAATAAGGATGGGGGAATAGGTAAATGAATTTATATGACTGCAAAATTTATATATTTTACATGAAGTGAAACAATATCAACTCTAAGTGGACTGTGAAAATTTAAGAATGTGTATAGTAAGGCACATAGACCAATGGAACAGGATTGAGATTCCAGAAGCAAAGTCTCAATTCCTCAACAAACTCATCTTTGACAAAGCCTCCAACAATAACCACTGGGGAGAGGAGAACTTATTTAGTAAATGGTGCTGGGAAAACTGGCTGACCACAAGCAGAAGATTGAAACAGGACCCCTACCTATTGCCATACACAAAAATTAACTCTAAATGGATCAAAGACCTAAACGTAAAACCTCAAACTAGAAGAATCTTAGAAAATACAGGAGACACCCTTATGGAAATTAGAACTGGCAACTAGTTCCTGGTCAAAACCCCAAGTGCCCATACCATAAGAGATAAGATAGACAAGTGGGACCTCATCAAACTGTTAAGCTTCTGCAAAGTAAAAGAAATCATCAAGAGAGTGGGGAGACAGCCCACAGAATTGGAAAAAATATTTGCCAGCTGTATATCTGACAAAGGCCTAACATCTAGGATCTACAAGGAACTCAAACATGCCAAAAGGAAAAAAATAAACAGCCCCATTAAAAAGTGGGCAAAAAACATGAATAGACACTTCTCAAAAGAAGATATACGGGCAGCCAACAGACACATGAAAAAGTACTCAGCCTCACTCATCAGAGAAATGCAAATCAAAACCACATTGAGATACCACCGAACTCCAGTAAGAATGACCATCTTCAATTAAACAAACAACAACAGATGCTGGCGAGGATGCAGATAAAAAGTAACGCTTCTATGCTGCTGGTGGGAATGCAAACTAGGTCACACTGTCTTCTCTTTGGAAGACAGTGTGGCGATTTTTGAAAGAACTAGAAATTGACCTTCCATATGACCCAGCAATCCCCCTATTGGGAATATACCCGTAGGAACTCAGGTCATTCTACAAAAAAGATACCTACACATGCATTTTGTTGCAGCTCTATTCACAATAGCAAAAACATGGAACCAGTCATGCAGCCCACTGAAGCTAGATTGTATAAAAAAAAATGCAGTACATATACACAATGGAAGATTATGCAGCCATAAAGAAGGACAAACATATGGACTCCATAGCAACTTGGATGAATTTAGAGTCTATCATACTCAGTGATCTATCACAGAAACAAAGAACAGAGTACCATATGTTCTCACTCATAAGCAGACCTTGAACAATTATCATAATACTATAAGAAAGGGATTGGCAGTAGTGGGAAACTGCTAGCGAAGGGGGCGTGAGATTGGCAGTTGAGGGAAACTCAGGGGAGGGAGGGGCACACCTCATCAACAAGGATATCTGCATAATGAACATTTGTATACCTAACCCTGAATTGTATTCCATATCTTTAAAATAAAAAAAATAAAAAGCCAAAAAAGTAATGCTCTTATTAAAGAATAAAACCTTGCCAATTAAAAAAAAAAAGAGAAGTCAAGGTTGATATAGGGACAGCTACCTTGACCTTGATCCAAGGTCATACATTCTCTTAGTGTTTCTGGCTCAGAAGGAGCAATAACAGCACCTTATAAACCTGTAATAGGCACCAGAGATTTTATTTTCACTGCACTTCCCCACATGATGTTTGAAAGGCATAGCTGGTTTGAGAATTTGGATAATGGGGAAACATAGTCAGCATTGAAGTTTTTTGCCCCAAGTCAGAAGAACTGATAGAGCCACCTCTCCCAAATGCAGTACAGCATCCTTGTCAGTAGAAGTATTTGGGATCCACCACCACAAAGATGTCCACTGTTCTTCAGTTAAACTTATTCTCAGCTAACATCTGAAAATATCGACCAATGTTTTTGAGTCTTTCTATGATTCACCAACATCTTCCTTTGTCATGGATTTCTACTTCATTTCTACTTTATACTTTCTATTTATACAGTATCAAATTGACTACAAACACAGAATTCTGGATATAATATCCAAGAATTCCCAAGCACCAATGTCAATTCTATCTTCTTCTCAATGTAACTCATTCAGACTAGTAGATAAAACTAGGATCCAAATACCCATATAATTGGTAGACTATTTTTAAAAACTTGTATCTAGCAAAAATTTCTGATATAACAAAATTTTTATATGCTTGCTCTTTAATTACTGGGCATTGTATTAGTTTTTTAAACAAATATTTCATATCTAAGTGAGTTGTTAAACATGCAATTCTGGCATACTTACAGCTGAGTCCAAAAGAGATTTTAACACACCACTTGGTAGGTTAAACCATGTGTACACAAGATAGCACATCATGTACATTCCTTCAAAGTTGACTCAAGTGCAGGGTCTAAAACCACCTCCCTAGACAGCAAGATCAGAAGCCCTACTTTCTTCGAAAATCTTCTATAATTCTTTAAATGAAAGCTTTAAACTGTACACAAATTAAGTTACATGCAGAAAAAAGGCACTTAAAGAAAAGAAGTTGAGGATCTACCCTAATATTATTCCACCATTTTTGTTCTAAAGAAATCTATTGAATGGTTTTATAGTTAAAAACAAAAAAGGTAAATATTCATTTGGAGAAAGTAAAATTATATCATTTGAATGTGTCTTCATGCTTTCAATGACTAATAAAGTTTTTTTTTTAATGGCTGTCCTTTTTGTTGTTTGAAATAAATTTTATCTGTTCTTAATGTAATGCTTATTTTCAATTCATTCAAGACCTGAGAGCATTAATTATCTCAGCCCCAAGTCAAACTAAAACACTGATTACAGACATTTAAACTTTGACCCTATGTAGTTACTCTTCAACATGATTCATTTTATTTTTTTCTCCAGAGGCCTAATCTTTCAACCCTTCCCAGACAACCTATAATTCTGTTCCTTTGCCCTCTCTGAAATTACCCAAGTGCTGTCTGCCTTCAGGGGAGATTTACTGCCCTAATGGCAGAAGTGGTGAAGGTCAGCCGAGAGCTTCAGGTCTGTCTGCCTAGGGACGGGGGATTCCTAGATAATTTCAGCAGTCCCAAAAATAATGACTGGTTTCAGCAACTTGATGACAGGTAAACTACTATCCCATATAGCAAGGAAGTTTGTTTCTACACTGGGAAGAATGCATGTGCTAAATTTCTGTGTATAATGACCATAACTAAGTTTGGGCAGAATAAACATGACTGACCATGTAACATCATAAACAAGCCATTAAACCACAACCATATCTCCAGGAATTTGTTGGACGGTTGTCTTAGTGCCCCTTTAAGGGCATACAGTGTTTGGTTTCTCATATCAAATCTTTCCCTTTCTTTCCTCAGGGCCATGCAAGGCAGTGTTTTATCATTCATCATGAAACCCTTTCAGACCCAGCTTCCCAGCTCCTCTTAAAAGATGTATGAGATGATTTCAGCTAAGTTTTTTTGAGAATTTGGTCTTGAACTAGGTTATTATCCATACTCTGTGAGCTAAAATGGACTCTGATTGCTAAGGTCAATTCTCCATTACCCAAAAGGGGTTGATCGGTGGCTCCCCACAACTTCCTACCTGTCTGTGAGTCAGTCCATTAAACATCAGGAGAGTGGGTGAGGGGTATAGAGAATGAAAATGTTGAAGTGCTGGAGGTTGATGTGTGTGCCCTTGGCTCAATGTCCTTCCCATGGCATGACCCAGGTGGGTACTGACAGCCATTCATTCAGTGTTCACTGGGTCCCTCTATGGTAATTCCTTAGTGTCTTCCATATTCTTCCCTTACTAACTGCACATTAAGTTTTAGAACTAAGAATAGACATTGTCATATGTGACACTTTATTTGTCAAATTCACAAGTATTTGTCTAGATGTTGGTCCTCTTAATCAATTTTCAGTCTCAAGTAGACAAAAAGTAGCGGGGGAAACGTACCAATAGCATGAGGAAAGGATCTGAAACATCAGAGAGTTGAGTTCCTAAGACCTGGCTGAATTTTGTAGCTGGCATCTTAAAAAGTATTGTTTCAATTTCTAGAATTAGGATTATTTAAAAGGCACCCCAAACACATATTAATACATATAAAGAGACATGACCTCTGCTCTCAAAGAGCACCCAGTTGTAGTATTTTCCATAAAACACTCCCAAATTGTTCTCTTCCATTGCTTGACCCTCATCTGCCTTTCTCAGGGGCCGATACTGTCTCCCTCCCTTGATTTATACATCAGGGAGCTCATCATAGACTTAAAATGTCTTCAAAAAATTATTCCTTCTTAAATCTCTTTACAGTCTTCACTGTTCCTATTATGTTTTGTTTCTCTGGTTTTCTACAAACTTCCCATAGTCAGTTAGTGTTGTTCCTCTTTTTCCTTCAAACTGGATTCATGGACAAATTCAATGATACAACCTATACATATATGCATGAGCTATTTGGCTTATTTTTGTCCTTGCTTTAAGGTAAAACTCATTCAGTTTCAACAACTATTTTATTTCATTGTGCTGGTATGTATACATGCAGAAAACACACAGAAGAAAAGTTATTTGTTTTCTAAATACTGGGCCATTACTTCACTAATTGCTATTCTTGTTTAGAGCTACTTATGCAGGCTTGAAGGTCATAATTTAGCCTAGCTTCCTTAAATAAGTTTCTGCCTCATTTTTCTTCCTTTATTTAAACTTGCTTTGTCCCTTTTTTCATCCTTCAGTTTGATTATTAATCACTTGTCCTTGTTTTCCACCAAACTTAGATTAAATTTCTTAATAAAAATCTCCCAAATACTAAATCAGCATTTCCTGTGCCGCAAAAGACACAATCATTTACATTGTGCTGAGGATTTGCCATCTATCCACAATAACATCTGCTTCCAAAAACAAAGTCAGACATATTACTTTTGTTGATTTTTATATTTCAGTTTCTGGCTTCCTCAGGAGCTCTGGATTTATTGCCCCATTACCATGATTTGGTCTCTTCCTCATATTTGTGTTGCTGACCCTTCTATCTATTCACCGATACAATTACTTTCCTTCAAAAATGGAAATAAATCTGCCCAAACTTGGGATGGAATTAGAATTTATTCTTTCAGTTGACTGTCTTGATGAGTTTCTCACTTTTCTTTAAGGAATAGTGGGTTTTTCACATCAACTCTCTTGTCCTTGCTTGTCTACTACAGTCAAAACCCTATAGTTATTTGATAAGTCAGGTAGCATTGTTTATACACACATTTTTCCAACTCCCAGTACATTCTGCACTAGTTCTCTAAGGTATAATCAAGGTAACCTTTCTAGTATTTGGCTAAGAAGATGAACCTTTCTTGAAATTTCTTTGAAATGAAAGGAAACAGCACCATCTCCTAATTGTTTTCCCCGTAAAGAATTTCTTGGTTTTGCCTTTTTCTGCCCATTCCCATAAACTTGGCCCATGGATTCTCATTCCTTTGTTGCTGTAAAATCTTCCTAAATGTGGTCTCTCTGCCTCCAATTCATTCAACATACCATGAGTGCTTTCCATGCATCTGTCATTATACCACATTAACTCGTTTAATTATTACAAATGGATTCAGGAGTTATGTACTATTATCCCTATTTTGCAAATAAGAAATCGACCACCTCACAGGTGAAGTTACTCTATACAAATAGCTGGTAAATAAATAGCAGAGATGAAATTAATGCCCAAGTCAGCCTGATTTTCAAATAGCTGCTTTGTCTATAAGGTACTATATCATTCTGTCTTTAAACAAATCCTACCTTTCAAGAAACAGAACAGGACCTACCAACCTACCCTCTCTCCAAGTCAGAATAATGAATACATAAAATGCACATTCTTTGTTAATGGCCAACCATATATTATTCCCAAGCGAGCTGGGGCAAGTAAGTCATTGCATGAACATTTTTCTATAAAGACTTTTTATAAAATCACTTGCTATCTTTAATTCTTAAAGTTTATTTAGATATCTATCTAAACTACTTTTACAATTTAGTATCTTCAATAGCTAGCTCCTGAACCTAGTCAAAATTTATGAGCTTGTTCTTAAACATTGTTGACTCCGAGTATATATAGCATGCCTGCGTCTACAAGATAGCCATCAACCATTGGAAAACAAAACAAAACAAAACTTTAAAATTTATCTATGTGACTCATCTAGCATTAAATAATTAAATATGTATTTGAGAGCATCTGGATTTTTGACTGTCTCCATTTTCTCCCAGCTGTTGAGCATATAAATTCTGTCACCATCTCCTAATTGCTTTCCTCTTAAAGTATTTCTTGGTTTTGGCTTTTTCTGTCCATTCCCTTTAACTTGGTCCATGGATTCTTATTTCTTTGTTGCTATAAAACCTTCCTAAATGCGTTCTCTCGGCCTCCAATTCATTCAACATACCATAATAACCTGACTAATCTTTTTAAAGCTTTGTTTTCATCCCTCCACCCCCGTGCACAAGCATTTCCGATGGTTCTGCCTGTTTCATCAAATATGAAATTCCTCTAATTGCTGAGCTCTCAGAAATCAAGCCCTGTCCTCACCAAACTCCTTTCTCACTGTTCCCCATCACAAAATAAACACTTTGGTCAAGCTAGTTTTCTCTTTGGGTGCCTCATGAGTCTGTGCTGTGTAGTGGAAGTCCCACATCTGGGCTGATGGCTATGGGGGTGGCTGCCTGATCTGGAGCCTTCTCCGCATTCTACTCATGTTGTAGAACCGAGTGTTCCTATGCTGGAACAAACTGCTGGTAGACAGCCAGAACCCAAAGAACAGAGACCAACAGTGACCCAAAGAAGGCTTATGAAACATAGTGGAAACTGTTCTGCCATGGGAACTGAGTTTCAACAATGGACCTCAGAGGAGTGAGGAGTAGAAAAAAAGGAACAGAAGAGAAGACATTGATGGAAAGAGGATCAAACCAATGTTACCCTTACTGGGAAAGGGTCTTAGGGAAGTAAAGCATGGTCCTGTTTCTGGGACTTTGGGAAGAAATTGGAGATCATCAGATGTCAATTAACCAGAGAGATTTCTATTCTCATGTAGAAGCAGAAAATTCAGATTCTCAGAAGAGACTTACCTATACCTGTGGGCAAAGTAACTCAAGGCTGCAAAGATCAGAAAATGATAATATCAGGGTTCCAAATAAAGCATCACAGCACTGAAATTCCCAGGGGTGACTGAGCAGCCTTAAAGAGAACCAGAGCATGAGATTTCACAGAGGACACATTTACTCAATCTCACAATGCCCAGCAACTTTCTTATAACTCCAGAAACTGTTTCCAGGCTTCTGCACAATTCAAGTCTTTGCTTATGTGGATGTATGGTTGTGACTGTGGTTGGGGA
This sequence comes from Tarsius wallacei, assembly GCA_963574415.1. Lineage (NCBI taxonomy): Eukaryota > Metazoa > Chordata > Mammalia > Primates > Tarsiidae > Tarsius > Tarsius wallacei. Next base: position 27,139 of record CAUYQG010166747.1, read on the forward strand.
AGGCATCTTTACTATAAATCCTAAAGGAGACACAGTTAGCCTAGAACCATGTCTTGAAATTTTTTTTTTCTCTCTTGGAACTCATGCACCTTTTTGTTCAACTATATGTGAGTCTGGATATCTGTGAGTGGAAATGTATCTTCCTATGGGTTTCAGAGTTCCAAGGAAAATTTCCTTTTGGAGTAGTTGGATGGTATCAAGGTAATCCTAATGTTGTTATTCATTTTATTACCTAACATTTTCTCTGATGAGGGAAGCTGGGACCATAAGTTTGTCAGCAAATACCAAATCTCTAACAATAGCCTTAACTAGTGTAGGTCTGTCATATTCTAGCTTGGGACAGGAGTTTTAAAGAGCTCCTTCATCATGCAATCACCATTGGGAATTCAGCAAACATTTTATTTTCAGCGTGATGCTCCTGAGGAAATGTATAGTTGTAGCTGGTGACCTCAGTCAAAGTACTTATCCCCTTCAAGTTTCAAGTTTCTCAAGTCTAAAATGTGTATAATTAGAGACCCATAGTCTGTCTTACATTATTGTTGTGAGGATTAAATGAGATCATGCATGCAAAATCCTAAGCATATTGCCTGGCACATGGCAGCTTCTTTAACGTGAGAAGCTATATAACCTTATTGGCAATACACACAATAATCCCCTGTTTTACACATTCTTTGGAACTACAACATATTTTGCAAGTAACTTAAGAATAATTCTATGTTAAAACTTTACATTTTCATTTTTCAATGGAAAATATTTCTAAAATGTGTTTCATACATTTGTCATCTTAATTATATAAAGTGAGGTCAGTTCTGTTTTAGGAACACTGCACAGGGAGCTCAGTAGAAAGAATGTTGTATTTTCACTTTAATCTCTGCATTCTAGGTATTGTGTTTAAAAAAAATTAGACCCCAATGTGATATTAACAAGGACTAAGAATCTCAAGACTAATACCAAATTTGTCTCAATGTTAGTCTTTATTTTAATATCCCAAGACACTTTTCAAGGCCTAAAGGGTAGGAATTAATTTGTTCATGTAACACAGATCTACTGAATGCCTACCATGTGCCAGGAATTGTTATAGATGCTGAGTAAACAGCAAGGCATAGAACAGACAAAAATCTCTATTTTTCATGGAGCATACTTTCAGACAAAATCAAATAAAAACATTATATATGAGATATCAAAAAGTAATAAGTGGTGGAGGGGGTAACTACCCTTTTAAATAAGTAGTCAGCAAAGTTTCACTGGTCAGGCAATATTTGATCAATGTCATAAATTTAATATAGATATTGCCCCAAGAATCCATTTTTAGATCCAAGTTGTTTAAAACCCAATGTACTGTCACTTTTGGTCTAGTTAAAACTTACCCTCCTTGTGTGGTTGTTTGTAATCCAGCCCTCACTGCATTGACCCAAAACCCAACACACACCACAGCTGGTGACCATGATCAAGCCCAATGGTCAACACCAGAGTCATGTAAATAGATTCCTTCTTCATGCATGTTTTCTTCAAACTAGCCAATTCACAACTTCCAAGGGATAACATCCATGGACCTTAATAAAGGCATAGTTCCAAAGGTTCTCTCTTTTCCTCTCCTCTCTCACTACCCCCTCACCCACTGATTGAACTCTCTGCCACCTTTGTACATCTTGTTAACCTTCCATCAGCATCCCTAATCTCTCGGGAACTGTGAGCAATGAGTTTCTTCTGTTTCATGCATTTTGGCTCCACCTCCTCATTAGGTCTCACCTGACACCCACACCTGAACTTAATCCTCTCCACCCAGAGTCTCTGCTAGAGAGTGGCTATCTTGACTTATGGCCACTCTCCAGAGAAAGAACTCAAGACCCAAGTAGAAAAGATCACAGCAATCAAAGACATGAAGGAAGTGAGGGAGGAAGAAAGTAGAATTATGGGGAAAGAGCTTTCCAGAGGAATGAGGGGGCAGAGGAAACAGCAGCCATAAAGGCCCTGAGGATAATTTCCAATTGTAAAACTGAAACTAAAAACTTCCAGAAGAAACATGGGAGAATATCTATACCACCCTGAGATAGGCAAAGATTTCTTAGATTGAACACAAACAAACGCTACCCAGAGTGTGGAAGACTGATTACTTAAACTTCATCAAAAATTAAAAAATGAGAAACAAGATTCAGAATGAGAGGAGATATTTGCAATATATTAGATAAGTAATATGCGTCCAGAATATATAAAGATCTCTTAAAAATCAATAATAAAATGACAACCATATTTTTTAAATGAGCATAAGTCTTAGTCACTTTGTAAAAAATATATTAAAATAAGCTATAGGCACCTGAAAATGTGCTCACCATCATTAGCTATCAGGAAAATACAACTATGAAATACTACTTCAAATCCATTAGAAGACTAAAATTAAATAGGTTGATAATCTAAATGTTGGGACGGAAGTGGAATAATTACTGATCAAATTTTACGATGATACAACCACTATGGAAAATCATGATGACAGTTTGTTAACTTAAATATACATTTGCCTTTTGACCCAGCAATTCTGCTCTCAGGTAATTAACCAAAAGATAAAAGCGTGTCTGCAAAAAGACATTTTAAAATGTTTATAGCAGCCTTGTAACAATAACCAAATCTAGAAACAACCCAAATGTGCATCAACATGTTCATGGATAAAACAAGTGTGAAATATTCATACAATAAAAAAATAGCAAAAAAGGGGGACAAATTATTGACTCATGCAGCAATTTGGATGCCCGAAAGAAGCATGTACTATGATAAGATTTTATTTGCATGAATTATAAAAATAGAGAAAACTAACCTAAGATGTTTAGGAAAGTAAAAGAATAGTAACCTCTTCAGTTAGATAGGGTTGATTTGAAAAGACATGAGAGAACAGTGTGGCAATTCTTAAAAGATCTAAAAATCAACCTTCCATACAACCCCGCAATCCCTCTACTGGGAATATACCCAGAAGAACTCAAATCACTCTATAAAAAAGATACCTGCACACGATGTTTATTGCAACATTGTTCACAATAGCAAGAACATGGAACCAACCATGCTGCCCATCAAAAGAGGATTGGATTAAAAAAGAAAGTGGTACATATACATGATAGAATATTACGCAGTCATAAAGAACAAAATCATGAACTTCACAGCAACCTGGATGGACTTAGAGTCTATAATACTGAGCGATCTTTCACAGAAACAAAGAACTGAGTATCACATGTTCTCACTCATAAGCGGACCTTGAACAACTATCGTAATACTGTAAGAAAAGAATTGGCAGTAGCGGGAAACTGCAGGGAGGGTTGGCAGGGAGGTGGGATTGGTAGTAGGGGAATCTGCCTGGGGAAGGGGAGGCACCTCATCAGCAAGGATACCTGCATAATGAACTTTTGTATACCTAACCCTGAATTGTACCCCACATCTCTAAAATCTAAAAATTAAAAGTTAAAAAAAAAAAAAAGACATGAGAGAATTCTCTGAGGTGACAAAAAATGTTCTCTATCTTGGTTTCTTTTTTTTTGGTTTGGTTGTTATTTACATGGGTATATACATTTATTAAAACTCATTAAGCTATTCAGTTATGATCTGTATGTTTTAATTACAGATAGATGGGAGGAAAAAGTCTTAGTGTTTTATATCACTATAGAATGACTAAAGTTAACAATAATATATTATATAGTTTCAAAAAGCTAGAAAAAGGATATTCAATGTTGCCAACACAAAGAAATGATAAATATTTGAGATGATGGATACACTAGTTACCCTTATCTGATCACTATACTTTCTATGTATTGAAACATCACTATGTACCTCCATAAATATATACAATTATTATGGCAATTTTAAAATATTAAATTAAATTTAAGTTGATTAAAAAAGGAAATCAAAGCAGAAATAAATTCCTAGACAAACAAGCCAAAGCCCAATGTGAACAGCAAATTGAATCTAGAAATTCCATCAGAAATCACCAACTAGCCTTTAATTTGAATCTTTTTAATCTTACCAATAAAAATTGTTGTCTTTGTCTTGTTTCTGCAAATAACTTATAAAAATTTAGCTTCTTGCCCCATCCTGGAAGGACACTAGCCCTTTGTGGTCTGGTGCTACTCCAATTTATGAATCTCTGAATGTTCAAATAAACTATTTCACTTTAAAAAAAAAAACTGTATTCAATTTTTATTGAGTAAAAACTAATATTTGGTTTTAAAAAAAAACTATTGTATCCAACCGGCCATAGTCGGCCTTCTCCTCTTACACATAGCGCAGCTCCCTGTTCTCTTGGCACTATCACAAGACTCTCCTCAGAGCAATCAGACCTTGTGATGACACAGTGGGGACTTGAGGGGAGACTTGATAGAAAAGGTAGAATTGATTTTCATAGACATGTCAAAGCTGAGTAATTTCTTCCACAATTGGTTGTGCATGCTGTGAAGCAATCTATACAAAATTTGCATGTTCCTACAAAGTAGTTTTCCAAAGACAAAAATGCATACTTGTCAAATAATTGGTTCAACTATTTTGCGAACTGATTTAAATTTGTATTCCTTTTATTTCTTCTATTTTGCTCAGATCATAAATAGGGTCTGAAATGTGTTGTATAACAACCATCTGGCGAGAACAAGGTCTAGGCTTTCTCCACACTTCACAATAATCTATTTCAATCCAATAATCTGTTTCTAAGAATATGTGAATATTTATTTTTTATAGCCTGAGTTCTTGATGAATATCAGTCATTTAGTGAAAGTCTCAGAGGATTTTAAGATCTTTAAAGAAGTTTGTTTTATATTAAATAGTGCCAAATAATGTTTATTGAGTTTGCAAGACTACTTTGCCTCTCAACTCATACTTGGGCTAGTCACAATCATTTCTATTTTTTTCTTCAGCTTTATTGAGATATGATTGGTAAATAAAAATGGCATATATTTAGGGTGTACAACATGATGTTTTGACATACATATGCATTTTGAAATGATTACCACAATCAAGCTAATTAACACATCTATCACCTCACATAGTTACTGTGTGTGAGTGTGTGTGTGTGTGTGTGTGTGTGTGTGTGTGTGTGTGTGTGTGTGTCTTGAGAACATTTAAGATCTACTTTCAGAGTCTCACTGTTACCAAGGCTGAAGTGGTCACTGCAGCCTTGACTTCCTGGGCTCAGGCAATCCTTCAACCTCAACCTCCCAAGTAGCTGGGACTACAGACGTGCGTCACCACTCCTGGCTATAAAATGCAGTTTTATTAACTATGCTCACCTTGTTGCACATTGGATTGTCACAACTTTTCCCCACCCTGCATAACTGAAACTTGTATCCTTTGGCCAATATCTCCCCATTATCTTTAAACACCCTCCCACCCGCCCCCACACACCCTGGTAACCATCATTCTACTCTTTGCTTCTATGAGTTTGACATTTTTCCATTCTACATATAAGTGAGGTCATGAGGTATTTGTCTTTCTGTGTTTGGCTTATTTTACTAGGTTTAACTTCCTCCAGGTTTATCTATGTGGTCACAAATGGAAGGATTTCCTTTTTTTCTTAAGGCTAACTAATATTCCATACAATCATTTCTTGATGTTCTCATGCTCTCCTCTAAGAGCCTTGAGGTTACTTCCTATAATTTGCTAGGGGATAGGAAACTAGAAATTCAGTTGAGTATTGTGTAAATTAAGTGCATATTCAACAATAATGAAAACTAGTATAATATTGATACAGAAATGTTTTCGTCAATACAACTAGAAATTGAATAAGCAAATGTATATGTAAAAATTCAAAGTATTTCGAATAAATGAAAAAGAGGTAAATTATTCACTAAATAGGTAAGGTTAAAAGATGAATAATTAAGAAAAAATAAGGAAGTCACCTTATCTTATACTAAGCACCAAAATTAATTCCAATTTAATTCAAGTTTTAATTGTTCAAAAAAGATACCATAAAAATAATAGAGGCAATGTAGGTGCACATTAATATATTCTTGAGATGGGATATACTTTCTGTCATACTCAAAGCACAAATAGTAAAGAAAAATATTATCAATTTTACAACACAAAACTGTAACAATATTATCTGTATAGAATGAATAAACTTACAAAGCAATCAACAGAAAATAGCTATACATTTATGGTAGCTTAAGGATTAATAAGTTTAGTATGTAAATAGTTCCAATTTTAAACTTCAATTTAAAAATCACTCAAATAAAAAATGAACAAAGAACATGACAATGAAATTCATGGAGGAAATATGTCTGCCAAAAGAAAGTATTAGAAAGATTCTCTTGGGCCGGGCACAGTGGTTCATGCCTGTAATCCTAGCCCTTTGGGAGGCCAAGTGGGAGGATTTCATGAACCCAGGAGTTTGAGACTAGTATGGGCAACATAGTGACACCTCGACTCAATAAAAAACAAAAAAAATTAACAGGCATAGTGGCACTTACCTGTAGTCCCAGCTACTCCAGAGGCTGAGGCAGAAAGATTGCCTGAGCCCAGGAGGTTGAGGCTGCGATGAGCTGTGATCCCATGATTGTGCCACTGCACTCCAGCATGGGTATCAGAGTGAGACCCCAACTCAAAAAAATAATAGTAATAATAAATTGGCACACGGAAATGGACTTTATGACTACTATCTGGATAATGTTTTGGCTTTCCCAGACCTACTTCTTAGTTCCTGAATGGATAAATCTCCCAGTTAAAAGTGTAGAAGTAAAGAAAGTCATACTTTCACTGGGTTTCTATTAATCCAAGACTTATGAGACAAGTACCCTAGGCTAAGAATACAGGCTATAAACATGGGATAGAAGTTTTTGGCATTTACAGCCTTAGAATCCAAGGCTTTATCTTCATCTATATACTTGTCCTAAGTTTTTTTTGAGGTACACAGGTCTATTGACTAAATGTATACACACAAAATTTGTATGTTGAATTCCTAACTGCTGGTGTGATGGTATTAGTAGGTAGGGCCTCTGGGAGGTAATTAGGTCATGAGGGTGAAGCCCTCATGATGGAAATCCTGTCCTTCTAAAAGGGATACAAAAGAGCTCTTCGGTCTTTTTTTTTCACCCTGTGAAGGCACAAGAAGACATACATTTGCAAACCAGAAAGTGGGCCCTTTCCAGAACTCAACTATACTGGCACCCTGGTCTCCAACTTCCAGCCTCTGGAACTGTGAGAAATAAATGTTTGTTGTTGAAGTCACCCAATCTAAGGTAATTTGTTCTAGCAGCCCCAAATGACTCACAGTCATAGACACCAAACACAGTCTTCCATGTCTTTGGTTAGGGATCAGGTATGTGGAGGCAACTCAGTGGAGTAGTCAAACAGTAGGACCTAGACTATTCCACAGTCATGGCGCAATCTGAGCTCTTAACCTCTTTGAGTCTTATTTCACAACTGTAACATAGGGATAATAATAAAAATTACTATATAGAGTTGCTATGAATAGTTAATGAGGTTATGCTTAAACAGCACTTAGCATATTGACTGATACATAGGAACTACTCAACTGTTGGCTATCACTTTATGATGGACAAAGGACCTTAATTCTCTACCTTCTGAATAAAAGTGTGCAAGGTATCACTGAATGATTTAGCTTTTATGTGGACATGTAGCCTAGTCCAAACTAGTTCTGCTCACTGCATGACAGCTAGTAAGTTGAGAGACAAGGAGTTGGAGCAAGAAAAGTGACTTAATTTAGGAGAGCCAGCAAACTGAGAAAATGGTGGGCTATTGTCCTAAAGAGCCATCTTAGAATGATGTGGGCTTTGCCTTGTTTTTTATGTTTAGGTAAGGGAGAAAGGAAAAGGCCAACTACTGCAGACATCTGGGCACCAGCAAGGTTTCAGGAGAGTTTTGTGAAATGTCTTTGTCCTTGGATAATCATCTCTCATAGCCAAACCTCCTTGTTCCTATAAATCTTTAAAAAAATATATTTAGATGTTTACGTACTTCCACTTTAATCCCAGAGTTAGTTTTGAAAACTATGTGATTGCTATTTTTTTGCATTTTATCTTGGTGCTCTAAAATTATCCTAGTCTACATGCAGAAATGGGTAAAAGCCCTTAAACAAAAATGGAGTTAGCTCTTTTGCTATTTCACTGTTAAGACATTCATGTGGTACCTTGGGAAAAGTATATTTGTTGGGCTTAGGAGATTTTATTCTAGTTCCAACTCTGCCTTTAATCACATGACCACTTTGGGCCTCAGTTTCCCCATCTGTTAAAGTTGTTGAACTATTTATTGCTTTTTTGATCCAATGTTAGTTATACCCTAGATTAATGCAGAACATATAAATCAGGGTCTTTAAATATGGCTATATCTACAGGGGCTAATAATTAGGATCCTCAAGCTATTATAAATCATAGTTTCTAAAGCCTAAAGGAAAGTATATATTAATTTGCCAAACAGCTGGAATTCTATCAATCTATCATAGCACCAACTATGTTGCATCAATCAGAATCTCCAATTGACACTTAATCATCTTTCATTAATTTTTTAAAATTAATAGGAGGAGTTTATTTAGTGTGCTACAAGGCATGGAGAACTCTTTAGGTAAAAAGTTTGCAAACCACTAGCCTGTGTGCTTCATATCAATGAAGATATCCCAGCCACTAATAGTTTTATAGGAAAACAGAAATCAAGCTAATTTACCCTCCAGAGCATGTAACAATAGTAATGATGCAGATACCCAACAGTATTGGGCATTGACAGTGAGCTCACAACTGTCCACCTCTCTTTCTGTGGATTATCTCTTGTAATCCTCACAACCACCAGATCAGTATTTCCATTTCACAAGAAAAAAATCTGAAACTTAAGAATAAGATCTACTGTCATCTAAACAGATATATCCTCAGAACTGCAGCGCTTTAAGAGTCAAAGAGTCTCCAAAAAACAGTTTGAAAACATCACAAATGAGATGCCTTTTTTTTAGGCAAAGCATTGACGACACACAAGCTGTAAACATGAGGTAGTTCCTACTACTAAAGTCCCAATTTTAGAGGGGTCAGATATTAGTGAAACATGTAAGTAGATAACATTGCTGTCATTTAGAAAAATAAAATTAACTGTGAGTGGATTACCCACTTAAGAATTATCACTGGGACATTTTTAGTTTACTCTTGATGTCTTCTTGTTATTCAGCACCCTCTTGGTTTATAAACTTACATAATTAGTGTGCAAGTACTAAAAAAAACCATGAATTTTAGCATTAACCCCAGCAAAATGTAAATAAGGAAGTAAATCCACAGCAGAAAGAAAGAAAACCATAAAATACTTTGCAACATCCAAGAAAATGGCTTTTGGATCATCTGCTATTAGGAAGTATTTTGCTCATGTTCCCTTCTCTTTACTCATTTATTTATTCATTCCCTAATTATAGGGAGCCTGCTAAATATACAGGCATATAACCCTGAATTAAGGCAGATCATGGAAAGCTGATGATGCTGAATTGATGTTGAACAACTGTTATCATCATTAACCCGAGGTTCCTTCCAGGGTTGTCCTTTGATCTTCAAGTACAGCTGCAAAAAGGGAGAAGGGAAGAGAAAAGTCAACATTGGCCACAGTTAGGGCTTTGTCTTTGGGCCAGAGTTTTCAAGGTGGGTTTACAGATAAATCTTTCACAGCCAATTCCAATTATACATCTGCGTCTTACCCCCCATCAGTGTTGTCCTAATCTCCCCCAAAACACAGAGGTCACTTTGAAAGTGCCTCAAACAAACTCTAAATTACCAGGCTTACTTGTTGTTTCTTTGAAAATGACTTTCATGTGAAAATGTTCCAGCAACATAAAAGTTAATCACCTCCTATCATTACTTGCATCGAGCAGCAGGGGAAAGAGGAAATTAAATTCTTCTTCATTCTTTCCTACAAAATGAATTAGAACCTCACTCAGTCTTCTCCACATTATATGTAGAAATGGAGCACAACCCAATGCTTCTTTTTCCTTTTTTTTTTTTTTCAAAGAGCAAAGGGTAAAACAAAGAATGTTCTAAAACTTCCAAAGTTGGAGAGGAATTCCAGGGAGAATTGTATTTCTACTAGAAGAGTATTATGAAGGTCTGGAAATACAAGTTAATGAGAGGTTAGTTCTCTAGCAAAAGATATGTGACTTATTCACATATTTAGCATAAACCATTGAAGGCTACATAATAAGTCTGTTACCCTAGATATTTTATTGTTAGTGTTCAGCAAATCCTTTATGTTCATTTTTTAATAACGAGGCCCAATCCCCAAGCTTCCTTCTATTTCAAACTTTTTCGTAGACTGGCCTGAGAGTGAAATGGAAACCTTGTGTTTTGCTAACTCCAGGGTGCTCAGCTTGAACTCCATGAATAAAATATGACTCTGATCATTAAAATGTAATAAAAGCTAGTACTTTGAAGCCTTAACCTAAACAAGCTTGCTCTCTGATCTTGGGGGCAAACTTCAGCTGTTCTCTCAGCAGGGCCCGTCTACAGAAAGCCCGAGCTTCCTAGAAACCACTGCAACTTGCTACTCTGTGACCTGCAACAGCTAAATACACAGTCAGAACCATTTCCACAGTGGGCTCTCAGTGCTTTGTCATTTTCAGGCTGCTGGAGTCTTCTCACTCTCCTGACGGAAAGAACCATGCGATGGGCAGATGCCAGGCTCATGTTGTACAGAGGCTAAGTTTGTAGCTGAGAGCCACTCACTTTTGTCTCCCTAAAAATCTCCTTCTGGGAGAACAGGACAAGGTAACTTCTTAGTCAGCTCATTCTTTAAGGGAAGATTCGGTAGATGTTCTCAAAGATTCTCCAATGGGACTGAGAGAAAGTCCTCAAGAAAACAGCAGAGAAATGGTACACCCGTGGTCAAATGGTGCTCTTGAAATTTCTTTTTCAGTGGTGTTAATGATACCTGCTCAACAGTGGGTGGGAAATGACTTCAAACTACTGCTGCTGCTGCTGCTGCTGCCAGGATTCCCCAGAAAGGACGTTTAACACCCAGAGAGAGCTATCTGAAGGTTTGTGTTCCTGTGCTGGGGTGAAAAGGCCAACTTCAGCTCACATCTCAAAATGGAAGTCACTTTCTCTGTTCAAGAGAACATAGTTCAAGATTTCTCTCCTATTATCACTGCATGGATGGAAAACAGAACTATTCAACCAACCAGGTGGGAGGGGGGAAGAGGTTTCACTGAAAACAACAACCACCACAAAAACCACACAAAGCAGTGAGTAGGTAAATTAATAACCCTAGGTAATACGTAACTAATATCAGATTTTTGAGGTACTTCTCAGAGGAAGGAAAAAACTTCTTAGCAAGACTAATGATTAAACTTGTATACTTAAAGTGAATTTGGAGCAATCATGTAAAGAGAGTGATAACTTCCTGAGAATAAGACATCAATAAAGGACTGAGAGTCTAAATTCAAATTCCCAAACATTTTAATGCTAAGAGGTATGACGGTACCAAAATGGTGGATTTTGAGTCTACTGAAATACTGATAACTGTAAGTTTTTACTCATAATATACAGCTAAGCTACAGAGGAGAAAGGTGACTGGCCAACACACACACACACACACACACACACACACACACACACAGGATGCCTGAATTTGGTAGGGGCTTTTGAAGCATGCAGCCAACCTATGATATGGCTGTCATAATATAATCAACCATATCATCTGCTTGTCGCAGATCTGGAACTCCATTGAGTAAATTTCTGTTTGAGAAATTTGGTCAATAGTTTGAATTCTTTATAGAGACTAAATCATTGGATAAGATGGGGTGTTAGGGTGTTGTTGAAATATAATACATAGAAATAAAATTTCTATGCTTGACTGAAATATTTTTTTTAACCTTAGCTCCTTAGTAGCCAGGGTGCCCAAAAAGAGCATATCCACCTAATCCCAAAGTTACGCTGATAACTGGAATATATGTGTATTGTTGACTGAATTATTCTATTTCATTTAGGCCAGAGTCAGGAAAGTTGGCCTTCAGACCACATCTAATCCTTATTCTCACTTCTTCCTCCTACTGAATGACAATATTTTGATCTGGACAGCTGAAACCCAGAAAATAATCTTTCTGCACAGGGAATAGTAAAAATCCCATTAACACAGGGATGGTATTCAAAATGTTTGCCAGTCAACTGGCATGAAGCAGAGACCTGAAGACTCTCTGATGGCTCAGGGATTAACTCTTTGGTTGTTAGATGGTGAGGAATTGGGTTCCTGAGAGGGGACTGAGGAATTGGAGAGCAAGGAAGGCCGGGATGACAGCATTTGCTAACTCAATATTTCCATGGCTGCTGCCACTGTACTGCTTCATCTGGGCTGAACGTAGAAGTAAGTGCCTCACAGATTATAGATCAGAGGAACTAGAGTTGTGAAAATATCTGTAGAATCAAAGTTTTGAGTATAAAGTTTAATGTACCTGACAGTTAACCCCAACTGAAGCTCCCTTCAAAATTTATTTGCCTCTCTTAACCCCCTTTCACTCTCTCTCAACTGTCTCTCGTTTTTCTCTATTATTTATCTTCCATTGAATACCTTAACTCTCCCATTACCTCCTCTCTCTCTCTCTCTCTGTCTCTCTCTCTCTGTCTCTCTCTCTCTCTCTCTCTCTCTCTCTGCTCCTTGTCTTGCTATTTTCCCTTTCTTTTCCATTTCCCCTCTGATCAGTTCTCTCTACTCCTTATGATATCCTAAAAGTACAACATTCAAACATGTAGTGTCTTTCTGTAAGTCCTTGTGGCTCACTCTATTTAAAAGTTATATGTAAGGAAATATACACATAAGAAAGTAAAATGAAAAGTAAGCCCGTGTCTTCATTGTGTGCAACAGCAGAAACTCCTTTCAAAATTACTAATTATAAAATTCCCCACCCCGCTGTTTTTGGATGCATTATCAAAGGCACCCCATTCTTGACCTTCCCAAACCAGCCAGCTAGACTTGTTTCCATAAATTACTTAATTGCATTGTTCAGCCGAGGTCATGAGTTTGGCCACTGGGCAGCTTACCCTTCCCTTACCCTGCACCACCTACCTTAGTACCAAATTTTCACAGCCTTGGTCACACTTGAGGAGGGAAGTCATATCCCTTCCAACTGACAGCAGTTCAAGCCATAAAGTTTAGTGCAGATCTCAAGAGGTACTGCTAAGTCTGGCAGATGACATGCACAAAAAGAGCTGGGATCCTCCAAATAAAGCAGGAGAGGATTGTGGGTGTCCCATAGCACGACTGTCCCAAGTGCACCTTGCCATCCTGGGTCTGTTTGCCTCAGATTGATTCCCTGCCACTCCCCTATCTGCTCTGTTTCCCTGGTTCCCAGGTCAGTAGACTTCTGGATGAGTTGGCTGATAGGAGACACAGGAAAAGTCAGTGTGTTTCTCTTCTTTCCTATCTGCTTTGGACTATTTCCCTTCTACTTTTCTGATTCAAACAGGGCTCTGCATTGGCAATCTGTTGTTTCCTGCCTGATTTTTTAGCCTCCTCCATCTTCTGTAAAATCAGTTCCCTGAATTAAATTCCCTCTGTTTTAAGTGCTCATAATGGTTTTCGTTTTCTGGTTGGATCTTGACCTTGATATATTTCCTTAGAAGCAGCCTCCTTCTTAATAGGCAGCACAGCTCCTGCCTCCCCACACTCCCTTCACACCCTCCCTCCAAGGCCTCACACACATTCAGCCACCACCTACACAGGACTGTACCTTCCTTTTTGCCTTTCTAGTTTAATTTCTGTATCACAGGAACTGCAGACCTAACGTCTCTCCAATGGAGGAAATACAAGGCCGGAGTCTGGAATCATGCAGGTCTGGTTTCAGAACACAGCAGAATAGGAGCTGTTTCTGCAGCGTCAAACATCGGTGCCTAACCCTAACAAAGTCATTGTAAACTGAGCAAACAACAAAAACCTCCCTAGAGCTCCCCAGATAGAGGGAATCAGAAAACCTCATGAACTAGCATGTGAGATTTTATTTGAATGTGTATATGTTTCACTTTTCTTGAGAGATGATCTATTTATTTTATTGATTTTGCAAAAAGGATGAAAGCCAAAAACTGGTGAAGAAGAAATTAAACACATCACAACTTAAAACTTCTGAGTACCAAAAGATACAGGCAACAGAGTGAAAAGGCAACATATGAAATAGGAGAAAATATTGGCAAATCATATATCTTTTTTTTTTTTGAGTTGGAGTCTCACTCTGTCACCCAGACTGGAGTGCAGTGGCACGCTCCCGGCCACCGCAGCCTCGATCTGGTGATCCTTCTGCCTCAGCCTTCCAAGTAGCCGAAACTACAGGTGCATTACCAAGCCCAGCTAATTTTTGATTTATTGTAGAGATGAGATCTCACCAAGTTGCCAGGCAGGTCTCGAACCCGCGGGCTCAGGCAATCCACTCGCTTCGGCCTCCCAGAGTGCTGGGATTACAGGCTGAGCCACCAAGCCCAGGCAAGCAAATCGTATATCTGATAAGGGGTTAGTTCTCAGACTATCTAAAGAACTCCTCTAACTCAGTAACAAGCAACTAGATTTAAAAATGAGCAAAGGACTTGAATACATGTTTCTCCAAAAACAATATACAAATGACCAACAAGCACATGAATAGATGCTTAACATCACTAATCATTAGGAAGATGCAAATTAAAACCAAATAATATTATCACCTCATACCCATAGGATGTTTACTGTTAAAAAAAGTAATAACAAGTGTGGGCAAGGATGAGGAGAAACTGAAATCCTTATGCCCTATTGGTGAGAATGTAAAATGGTGCAGCACTGTGAAAAGCAGTATGGGGGTTTCTCAAAAAATTAAAAATAAAATTCCCACACGATCCAGCAATTCTACTTCTGTGCATATACCCAAAAGAATTGAAAGCAAAGTCACAAAAAAGCTATATATTTACCCATGTTCATAGCAGCGTTACTCACAATAGCTAAAAGGTAGCAACAATCCAAGAGCCTGTCAATAGTTGAATGAATAAACAAAATGTCCTATATACCTACACTGAAATATTATTTAGCCTTAAGAAGGAAGAAGATTCTCACACATGCTACAATGGATGAAACATGGGGGCATTATGCCAAGTGAAATAAGCCTGTCACAAAAAATACAAATACTGTACGATTCCTCAGAAAGTAGAACTGTAGTTGCCAGGGACTTTGAGGAAAGGAGAACAAATGGGCTGTAGTTGTTTAACAGACTTTCCATTTTACAAGATGGAAGAAGTTCTGAATATTGTTTGCACAGCATGGTGGATGCACTTAACATACTTAATATATGACTGAACTCTACACTTAAAAATTGGTAAGATGGTAAATTTAATGTTATGTGTCAATTTCTTTTTAAAAAATTTTTTTAAATGTAAAGAAAGTAAGTGAAACATACCATACCCTTGAGAACCTATTTTATGGCCCCAAAAGATGAATTAAGAAATATTGGATTTAGATCACATTACATCGTGTCTTTGTCACAACTTAAGTGATTGGATTGGGGTTTAGTTTGCATAGTTTAGAGGTGTGTAATTGTCCAGAATTTCTCAGATGAAGATGACTTTGAAGATGTGGTTTGGAAATGTTGATTTCGTTTTAGATTTTAATGGACCTTGCATGGCAAGTGAGCTTATTGTTCTGTAGCCAACACCAATAGCTGTGTTCTCTGATGAAAAGCAAGCAATATGGTATGATGAGAAAATAGTAAACCTGGAGTCAGGAACTCTGGACCTGAATCCTTGTCCCACCAATTGTGACCTAGGGCAAGTCAAACAGCCTCTCTAAGCTGCAAAATGGGAGAGATACCTATTTTCTCCCTTCATGATATTGTTAAGGTTGCAATAAGAAAATGTATGCAGATATATATTACAAACTGTAAATGTGATTCCAAAAAATGTATTAGTGTGAGGGCCGGGCGCAGTGGTTAGCGCCTGTAATTCCAGCACTTTGGGAGGCAGAGGCAAGAGGACTGCCTGATCCCAGGGGTTCAAGACCAGCCTGGGCAACTTAGTGAGACCTCGTCTCTACAATAAAAATCAAAAAATTAACTGAGCGTGGTGGCACATGCCTGTACTTCCAGCTACTTGGAAGACTGAGGCAGAAGTATTGCCTGAGTCCAGCAGGTCAAGGTGGCAGTGGCCATGAGTCTGCCACTGCACTCCAACCTGGGAGAGAGAGTGAAACTCCAACTCAGAAAAAAAAAAATGTATTAGTTTAATTCTCACTTATGATCCTTGGTTTATGTTCTCCGTCAATTATTTTTACATCAATTTTCCAAGTCAATCTGTTATTTATAAGTTCTATTACCTTAAGCAACTAAGCACACAATGAAGACTATAATAAACAATTAATACCAGCCTTGTGCAAAATATCTTACGATCTTTATTAATGTGCAGGCATATATCTCTAATTGTAATTAGCTGTTTCATACCACTTTGTTTTGTCTTTACACTTAACATCTTACACCATTCTCAAGTATTAACATGTCGTGTAAAACAGCTATGCTGCTGCAAACCACCAACATGCTATGGTTAACAGCATCATTCCTGAATAGGCCTTGGTCTTAAAATGTCAACCAATAAACAGAGAAGCCTTTAGAAAACTTATGTGCTGGACATGCCCTTGTAAAAAAATTGCCAAACAATAATCTGATGGGGTTTGGAGCAGAGGCAGCATCAACCTTCTTGGCTAAGAGGATTCTGAGATAATAATCAAAAGAAGACAAAAACGATGAAGGTGGTAAGCGACAGTTCTACGGGAGAGAGACCTAAAGGCTGCCAGGTATTAACAAGAAGGAAGACTAAATTTATCACAAATGAAAGACCAAAAAGTCCTGTTGGGAGCAGGGAGACTATAAAAAGTGGCCAGTAATTTCAGTAGCAGAGTTCATGAATATGTGGATTTGAGTTCTGATCCTGACACTAACTTATCATTGGGATGGATACTTAACTTCTATAAATCTTCATTGTTCCATTTATATGAGGAGATACTAATAGCATCTAACTCATAGGATTGCTTGGAAAAGTAAATGACGTCATACACGTAAAGTACTCAGTAAGTGTTCAAAAATGAGAGATACGAAATAAAGTTTGGCAGTATGTTTCTATACCTTAACCACACACAATGTAAAGGCTGAGATCTCTGCAGAATGCACAACATGTACAAATCTCGTGAGAGTTGGACGTCTCCAACTAAGGGGTGCCCACTCGATACTTTCTCAAGGATGTTAACTGTTTTATTTTTTATTTTTATTTTTATTTTTTTGAGTTGGAGTCTCACTCTGTCACCCAGACTGGAGTGCAGTGGCCGCTCCCGGCCACCGCAGCCTCAACCTGCTGGGTTCTGGCAATCCTTCCGCCTCAGCCTTCCAAGTAGCTGGAACTACAGGCGCGCGCTATCACGCCCGGCTAATTTTTTGATTTATTGTAGAGATGAGGTTTCGCCTGCCCAGGCGGATCTCGAACCCGCGGGCTCAGGCAGTCCACTCACCTCAGTCTCCCAAAGGCGCGGGATTACAGGCTGAGCCACCGAGCCCGGCTGATGTTAACTGTTTTATAAGAGCAGCACTTTAGTCACATTCAGTCAGTCAAAGGATAGCACCTGTACCTTCCATTCTAAACCCTTGACCATCCTCTGGGTGCAGAATAAAATATGTTCTACTTCCCCAAATTCTGAGCATCTAGCATTAACAAAGCAGTGTACCAACTAGCCCTATCTCAAGTCTCAGAAACAGGTTGAAATTCACCCTTCATTAGACAGCAGTACCTACTGGCAAAGAAGAACATTGAAGTCCACTTCTAGACATCTCCAATTCCACACAAATGGAAAAAAAGTTCCTAAAGCTGTTAAAGAGAAATAGGTTTATCCACATGTGAAAGCAAATGCTGTGGTCTGAGGAAGACGAGTGGTGTGAAAACAGCAGGAGACTCACAATTACTAAATTCCAAGGGTCTGAAACTGCCCGACAAGCCACAAGCCCTGCAGTTGCAGGGCGTGTGTTTCTCCTCTTGGTATTCACCCAGGAGTAAAGGTTGTCTCTTTGCTTTACTTGGCAGAAAAGATAGTTTTTGACATGTAGAAAACATCAAGGAGTTGATGTAGGGAAAGGAATTTGTGCAGTGTTTCTATTTTTTCCAAGATTTAATCTCTACAGGCATACCCTATGCCCCTGCTATCCCACAGTCTGTATGCTGAACAGACTGACTTCATTTGTGCATCCAAAGACTGGTACAAGAGAGCAATGGCAGCTTCATTCCTAACGGCTCTAAAGTGGAAACAACCCAAATGTCCACACTTAGATGGATAAATGGTAGTACATTCATATAAGAGAATAATAGTCAACAATGAAAATGAATGAACTACCATTGCACATCACAGTATAAATGAACTTCACGAAGGTAATTTTGAGTCAAGAAGCCAGACAGAAAGTAATATATGCTATATGATTGCTTTTATAAAATACTCTATAGTAGGTTATGGTCACTTTTGGCCAGGGAGAGGAATGGGGAAAGAAGTGGATAGTGATTAAGAAAGTGACAGTAGAGCTTTTGGGATGCTGGAAATGTTCGATTTCTTGGTTTAGATGATAGTTATATGAGTGTGTTACCTTTGTGATAATTCATCAAATGATCACTTTGATTTATGCATTTTTCTACATTCATATTATGCTTCAATTAAAATTGTATTAAATAGATACTGTATTATCAAGTTTTTTTCATTTTCTGTATAGAATGATGTTTTGATAATTTAACAAATTTTCTAGCTGGGGAGAAATCGCCCTTCTTGGGACTGGTCAGTTCTTAGATAGTGGAGAGCCCAGCCTGAGTTGTGTCTCTATGCAAATGAACCAGTCCAGAGCCATACCTCCTCTATCTGGCAGTACCCCTAGCAGGTAACGTTCCTCTACTTGATCATCCCCAGGCCAGCTGCCAGGTGCCAGGTCCTGGGCACCAAGCCTATAGTACAAAGCCTGCTGAAATTTTTCAAACTAGCCTGTCCTAAACTGTTTACCTTGCTCTGTCTTGCCTTCCCCTGGGGAACCCCAACAAAGGCAGTGACCTAAGCCTTTCCTTCCATTCTCTCTTCTGCTGCCTGACCACCCAGTGTCTTTCCCATGTGATTCTGCATATCGACATGCCTTTGTCTCTAGAACCTGTAAGTAGAACAGACTTTATTTTCTTGAGTATCTCTTGTATCTCTTCTTGTGACCTCACCTGACTCACCATCTCATAAAAGCATACAAAATATTTACCAAATTAACCAATTAAAAAAAAACTGAGAGATTGCCTTGCTGGATAAGACTGATGGACAAGTCAATCTAATTTTCTTATAACAAAACCAAAAGACACACATTGAAGTCTCTAATGGCGGCATCATCATTAAGTTAAACTTCCTTCTTTTGTCCAAATAACCTCATCTGAAGCCGTGATCTAATAATTCATTATTATCTTCTTGAAGTTATATTATTTTTATTTATCTGATTTAAAAGTTCCATATATTCATTATTGCTTTGAAAACTATTTCCTTTGGTTATACATGTACTAACATGTGTCTTCTAGGCCTCAAGGGATATCCCACCTATTCTAATAGGCAAAAACATAATCAATATATCATTTTCATATTTCATAATTTTATTTATGTGTTTGTTACATTTTCTCTGATATTTTCAGATTCAACTGTTCTAAGATTTTAGAATCTGGTGATAAAACACCAGTGTTGGAGTTTCTTTTTATACATGTCCTCCGGCTTCCTGACCATTTTTGTTGACTTCTTTAGATGGGGTCCACGTCTGTTATGTCTTTCCTAAGTTCTGCAGAAATTATATGGGAGGTGGGGGAGCTCTGCATTGATGAGCATCCCTTCCTCTCAGGCCCTGCCTTTTGTGGCCTTTTTGGCAGCTTTAAGAGAGACAGCAATTGGTCTGGTTGGCCTGAATTAAAGTTGTGAGCTCACCTTTCATATGTTACCAAAAAATGCATTGTATTTGCCACATGGAAGTTCATCTGCCTCATTTTTTAAACACTCCAAAACAGAACATAATGCTAGCTTTCTAAAATAAATGGCTACTAGAGATTACTAGAGTTTCTTGATTCTTTTTGCAAAGCTGGCAACATCTGTCCTCCTGTCTTCAAAACAATTATAAAAGGCATAAAAATGTATGGGCCTGGCATCAACTCCTACACAATCTCATACTTTGCCTTGCTGATCCAGGGAAGGACTTATGTGATTCTTAGTGTTTTCCCAATGTTTGTCTGGTTTCTTATCCTTGATAATATATTTTCCAAAGTCTATAATAATATATTTTTTAAAGATTTTAACATGAAACCTAGTCTGTGACCTTTCAAAAATCCAATACATACATCCAGTAGTTGCTTATCCAAATAATGACGACAATAACAATACTAATGTTGGGAGCTTGCCACGTATTGAGCAACTTGCCAAGTGATTACATTGTTTTGTCTCTCAGTTCTTTCAAATATTCCATGAGATAAATGCTACCACCATTCTAAGTTTAACAACTTGACTGAGGTTGGCTGTCTCTCCAATGGCAGAGTCTTGGTGAGAATTTGAATGTGTCTGATGCTGTCCAAACTCTTTTTTTTTTAAACAGAATTTCACTCTTGTTGCCCAGGCTGAAGTGCAGTGGCACAATCATGGCTCATCAGTTTCGAATACCTGGGCTCAAGTGATCCTCCAGCCTCAGCCTCCTGAGTAGCTGGGACTACAGATATGCACCATCACACCTTGCTAATTTTGTGATTTTTTTTGTAGAGATGAGCTCTCGCTATGTTGCCTAGGCTGGTCTTGAACCCCTGATCTCAAACAATCCTCCCAACTCAGCCTCCCAAAGAGTTGGGATTACTGTCATGAGTCACCACACCCGGCCCCAGTTTCACACTCTTAAATCATTACTTATTACGCCTTCTCAGATTATTTACTTCCTTAAGTAACTGAACTAAATACCCCATGTTGTGTAAAATATTATGAATCTTTACTACACCATGTTAAAATTAAAACCCCCAAGTGCACTTCAAAGCTAAATTGAATCATTTTGGATTAGGAACACCTTTAAATCATCTGCCACCATTAGTATTGGTAATCAAAGTTTGAATGTAAATAGTAACAATGAAAAGAGTAGTTTGAAAAAAATACTTGGCTCAAAGTTTCGGTATAAAGAAAAGAAAAGAAAGAAGCCTTCCTTTTTTCTGTCTTTCCAGCTGTAGGCAAATGTCATACTGTTGCACTCAAGATATTGCAAGCAAACAGATACGTAGATAGGAAAATTAGGTGTCTTTATCTTTGTTACTTTATTTTTTTTCATTACCTCCTCTTCTCAAGTAAGAAGACAACAGGATCAATGTGCCAGTCATGTATTTAATGCTAATAGCATTAATTGTACTTTAATTATAAAGAACTGTGATACATGTCCAGATCCTTGACAGCAATCTCAGAAACTTTAAGAGGAACTCAAAAAAAGGAAAGAGGAAACAAACTTTCAGAGGAAAAGAGCCAACGAGTCACTGAGAACATCATGCTAATGTATATAAATACTCATAAACAGAGTCCACTAAATTAGAAGCTTTGAACATCATAGGTAAGATAAATGAGGGTCACTGTAAAAGTGTTCCTCTAAGAATGTGCCTCCAAAATAGGCTCATATGAGGATAAGGAGGTCTTACAAGTCTTAGTTTGAAATGAACTGCAAATAGAAACCTGATAGTGGAGGACTGCCGGACACGAGTGAACTGGCATAAATTTCATTTTAGAAGAAGTATTTTATCCTCAACATCATTAGCTCTGTGACTGAATCAAGAAGAACACTTGAAAATTAGTTACATATCTTTTCAAAAATGGAGATAAGCCAATACACACAGGCCAAGAAAAGGCTCGTTAGCTGAGCATGTTCATGCAAAACCTCTGAGGTCATGGAATTCTCACTACAAACTTCAGTCACCTTTGGGAATTGGGCAATGAAGAAAGAGGGCTGATGTGACTTGAAAGAGATTCATTCATTTCACGTATAAGCCAATTTCATCAAGGTTCAATTATCTCCTTGGAGGTGATAGTAAAATACTCACCAGAAAATAGGTTTTTGCATGAAGAAAAAGAAAAAAGTAACCCTAGATCTCCTCAGTGAGTCTGCCTTATCAATCCTAACTGCAGTTGCAAAAGGAAGGAGGAAAATAAGAAAGGAAGGAAGGGAGAGAGGGAGGGAAAAAGGAAAGGAAAGAAGGAGCTTCCAAAGGATAACTATTTCTTTTTTGTACAAAGGGATGTATAATGTTTATGATGAGGTTAGGTGTGTGGTATCTAAGATGTGCCCCCACTGTCACATTTTGTTATTTGACCCTGTATATTTTTTTCACAGTGCTTATCAATACCTAAAATCCACATGTATCATTTATCTATTTGCTAGTTGTCATGTATTTTCTCTACTGCAATGCAAGCTCTTTGCAGACAGGGGTGTTGTCTCATGGTAGCTGTATCCTCAGGTCCTAGAACAGTGCCTAAAACTGCAGGCACTCACTAATATTTGTGAAATGACTGTACAAATGAGTGAACTGATTAGTTAATGAATTAATTAGCTAAGGTGTCAGAATATCTTGTTTTTTTCAAAATATTAATATCTCTGCTTCCTTTCCCTCAGCAGCCATATTGACATGGAGGTGGGATGATGCTGGCCTTACTCCCCACTCCCAACTCTAAGCCCAATTTAGGACCACTATCTTAAGCATACATGAACACACACATATTTTTGTTTAGGTGAAAAAAACTCAAGCTGAAAAGAAAATATATAGTCTGATAGAAAAGGAGAAGATAGGAACAGACAATTCATGAAAATAAGAGAAGTAGCCAAAAAAAAAAAAAAAAAAAACCTACACCCTCTGTAGTGATTAAAGAAAGAAACTTAAAACAGTCATGAGATATCAGTTTTGAAAAATCTTTGCCACTGGAATGCAAAAATCAAGCAATGACCATTTTTGCAAGTGTACAGGGAAATGAGCACTTTTATTTGCTGCTAGTAGAAGTGTCAGGTTAGACATTCTCTTCTCTCCACCTAGCTGGGTAGAGCTGTCAACCATGATGTCTACCTTCCTGTCACAGAAGTAAGCCCAAGATGGTCATAGGACCCAACAGAAGGAAGGTAGAAAGTCATGGTGGGAAGATTAGTCTTTCACTTGTACAGATCATTATGGATATATGAAGATGTTGAACTCATTCAGACAAGTCAGTGACCCAGCAACTGACCCTCCACTCTTCTATGGACATCTGCAGAAGAAGAAAGAAAAAAAAAATTGTATTCTTTAAGAGGCAAGACTAAGAAGGATGTACTATCTAAAGCAATGAAAAGAAAACTACCTTGTAAGAAGGCAGTTCCTACCAAATCAAAGTCCCATAGAACTACATTATTATCTAACAACCCTGTAAGGAAGAGAGTAAAAAAGGAAATGCTTTATTGAATGATAGCCATGTATGTGTTGATCCTCTCTTTGCATGCACCTCTCCCTTGAAAGATGTAGCTTTGCTTTATATGTTACAGTGGACATTTATCTATATACATAAGCTATAAGTGATCTGAACAGTTTGGTATTTGGTATCAATACTAAAACAAGTTTGAATAAATTCTTGTTTGCTTTGAGTGAACATAGGTTAGTTAATAAGTCATTTTTCTTTTTTATTTTAAAGATGTGGGGTACTATTCAGGATTAGGTATACAAGTGGTCATTGTACTAGCAAAGTTTGGACCTCCCTTTGGTCCCCATTACGCCTGGTTTGAGATCAGGTACCCTTATCGATGTTATGTGAGTTAATGAGTCATTTTTCAATAAAAACTATATGAACATTTTTGTGTTTTACTCATCATTTTCCTAAAGCGATTTCAAGTAAGTAAATAGAAATATATTCTCCCTTCTAGATAGTTTAAAGAGACTTGAGAGCAATTTTCAGAGTTTCTCAACTAATTACTTTCCCCTGAAATAACACAAAAGGAATGTTGTATCTATACAGAAAATGTAAATTCTGGACCTAACCACGTTCAGTGATGTAAAAGTCAAATTTTGGTGTCCTCAGACCTGGTTGGTAACTGCAGGGGCAGAGATAAAGTGGCTCATCACTTTGTAGGGGTGATGGTGGATTTTGAATCATTTAGGGTATGGTTTCTCTGTTATATTTGGCATTATTTCTCCATGCTTTCTCTTTAGGAATTCTGGAAATTACTTGGTTAAATAAGAATGGTAAAAAATATAAGAACCATAGTCTGTCTAATGCTGAGGGAAAGTCATGGAAAAGCTTCATTCCTGCCTCTCCTTTCCTACATAACCTTCTCTGCAGAGAATGTCCCTTTAAAAGTACCTTAAATAAGAAAACCAAGCCCTCACTTTTGCCATCAAATCCAGAGTCACTGCACTTCCAGAATCAATTGGTTCTAGATATGATTCTTTCTTGATTCATTGAACCCTCAGAGACATAAAGTGGTTCAATGATTCACCTCCAATCATCACTCACTTTGCATTGTCAGAGACAGGAAGGAGGGTAAGGCAGTGAGGGTAGTGCCATATTCATGTGAAGATTATATGATTTATCATTTATCATTCAAACCAGAATATTTTTGAAATGAAAGAAAGCACTATTTATAATTATACCAGTCCAGTGCTATCTCAGGAAAATTGGGATATATGTTCACCCTACTTATTAGAGATAAAAGTATTTCCCAGAAGTCCTAGGAGTTTGAAAGGAACTACCCTTCTTTGAGTACTCTGCCACCTTTATAGGCTTCTGTTAGCAAGGAAGAAGATAGATTAGCTCTTGAGTAGGCAGAAAACTATATCTGCCAGAATCCCAGTCCTTAGTCCAGGTCTGTGATAATAATACTGAATTTACTCCTCAAGTCTTAGAAATAGAAAAGGATGACTGCTTTTCTGAGAACAAAGCTGAAGCAGGAAGAGGTAGAGCTTTGATGGTGGTAACCATTCTTCCTCTAAGCTTCCTCACAAATCTCATTATTAAATACAAAATTCCCTACTGTCCCATTTGAGTTAGTAATCTCAAAGTGAATAGAGCAGGGCCCTATACTTGGAAAGGGCCTGCAATTGTTTTTTCAGTGAGTGGGCAATCATTCCTTAGCCTGAAGCTTGTGTACGCACATTCACATGGGGAGACACATTTCAGCCCGAATGTCAGGTTGAATGGCATTTTTAGTCTCAAAGTTGAGAATTCCAGAATAAATACCTTAAGATTTTATTCTAGTTTCATTCTCCAAGTCATAACAGTGAAGTATCGCCTCTAATATTATGTCTAACCATCCCATTTTTAAAAAATCATTTGATGCACCTTTAAAACAAAAAGCCTCAAAGGTCTCAAAGGTTGTTCAAAAGGTCGGCAAGCAGTCAGACAGATGTATAATTAAAATCTTTGTTATCCTTTACTGATGGCATCTGAAAATATAAAATCAACATTCTGTTCCAAGACTTTGTTTCTTATGATGAGAACACATATATAACATGCCTTAAAAACCAAATGCTGAGGGTGCTGGACCAGTTCAATTTCAATATGTTTACAACCAAAAGGGAAATACTCACTGTCAGATCACAACTTTCTTTCACATTGATACTGTTCGATGGCTAAGATCCAAAATCCAAGGTTTTGATGTTTGGCATGAAAAAAAAAACCTTAAAACCCTTATTTCTATTATTAAGTCTTCATTTCAAACTGAAATAATTTACAATGAAGAGCAGAAATAAAGATAAACCATTTGATAAACACTTAAGTCTGATGCCCGACAAGTAAGGAGGGTGAGTCTCTGGAGCAAATGGCCAAGCGGAGAATGCCGTAGAATGTATATGTTGCTCATGCATATATTGGGGGATGATGCTAGCACTCAGAACTCAGACTCAACTATCACACCTCTAGAAGCATCACTTTCTAAATACCTGAAGACAGAAAATTAACCTACATGTCAAATACTGACCCCCTCAGCTTGTGAAATATGAAAAGCCCATAATTAAGTAAAGGCAGTGAGAATCGGATAAGATTATCCATTGTTATCATAACTACAGCCCCATTTTTTGAAACAGATGGCTTCTACTCAGTTTTTAGTGTGTGTTGCAGAGGCACCTCCCTCTCCCTTTCCATGAATGTGTAACATGCCCACGAAAAGAGAGTCTATCCTAGCCTTCAGCCTCTGTGAACATCTACCAAGGAGGATTGGTGCTTTCATAAATGTGCCTCCTCGGTGGCTGTGTATAGTCTCCCCTAATCAATCTAGTCCATTTTTTGACCAAAGCATTAGTATTTCACTATTATTTTCAGCCACGTTGTCAACTGTGGTCAAAAACCACAAAAATTCAACTCAAACATTATAAAACATTCTGTTTCTCGTGAAATGACAAAAGAGAAGTGCTGCTTTAGCAGTGATTCTCTTCACGACACAACCCCCCACCCCCCCACCCCCCCATCCCCCGTGTAACAACAAAGAAATGATGTCATGGAGAAGATATAAAGTAATTTTTTCAGGATGTAAATTATTACCAAAGGTTATGGGGTAGGGGAAGGCAGTTTTGTCCTGTCAGACAAAAGGGTTTTTATTCAACATGTTGCAAAGTGAAATTTGTTACAGTCTGCTGCTAAAGTCTCAACTGAAACCTAAGATCAGCACATGACTTCCACATTCCACCTTGGAATACCTAGTTGATTTCTTTGCTTTGCGGTTCATGCAGAGATTGCATATCAAACATGTCATCCCAGGAAAAGCACCAAAGTGAAATGCAGTCAGTCTTCTCTCCAAGTGTATTACAGGGTTGAAAAATGATTAGGAAGACTCGGGTAAAATCTTTCTTCTTTTTAAATGATGGTCTCAAAAAGCCACAGGAACGTGTTTTGCTTGTTCACGTGTAACATGTCTCATTTATCTAGCCTAAGATTGTACATTGTTTGGCAAATAGGCAGGTAATTTTAGTCAGAGGGCAAATTTCATCAAACAATGGACAATTTGCCCCAAGTTTCCCAGGCAGTAGTTAGCGCGATGGTGGTTCTCAGTAAAGGCACACCCTAGGAAAGCAACCAAGGAGGAAAATATTAGAAGGTGAAATGACTCCAATAATAAGGTTTTCATTCCCCAACTGCCTTTACAGTTTCATATTTTTTTTAAAAAAATCCCAGATAAGTAAAATTGTTGTTAGTACACAAGTTTGACTATTCCCTTCTAGATATAAATCATGTCTCTCTTCTAGGATCAAAGACTCAACTCAGATTGGGAGGGCCCAAGCTAGCAACGCTAACATTTACTTTAAGACCTTCATAGCCAAGTCAACCTTCAAACTCACAGCTATTAAAACAAAGATTCTCTGCTTTCTATGTGACTCTTCTGTTCTGGAACTTGAGTTCCCCTTTCACCTCAGTATTTCTTTTTTTTTTTTAATTTTTAAATTTTTTATTTTAAAGATGTGGGGTACAATTCAGGATTAGGTACATAAGTGGTCATCATACAGGTAAAGTTTGGGCCTCTCTTTGGTCCCCACTTCACCTGATTTGAGAGCAGGGACCCTTTTTGATGTTAGGTGCTCCCTTCCCCCTCCCCTGGCAGTTTTCCGCAACTGTCAATCTCTTTCATGTAGTATTATGATAAATGTTCAGGGTCCACTTATGCTTATGAGTAAAAACATGTGGTACTCAGTTCTTTCTTTCTGCGATAGATCACTGAGTATGATAAACTCTAAATCTATCCAAGTTTCTGTGAAGTTCATAATTTTGTTCTTCTTTATGGTTGCATAATATTCCATCATGTATACGTACCACACTTTTTAATTCAGTCCACTTTCAAGGGGCAGCATGGTTGGTTCCATGTTTTTGCTATTGTGAATAATGTTGCAATAAACATGCATGTGCAGGTAACTTTTCTACAGAATGATTTGAGTTCCTCCAGGTTTATTCCCAGAAGGGGGATTGCTGGATCATAGGTTGATTTTTAGATCTTTTAGGAATCACCACACTGTTTTTCACAGAGGTTGTACTAGCTTACACTTCCACCAACAGTGTAGAAGCATTCCCTTTTCCCTGCATTCTCTCCAGCATCTGTTGTTTTTTGTTATTGATGATGGCCATCTTGACTGGAGTTATCACCCCAGCATTTCATAGTAATGCTGAAAGATGCTAATTTTTAAAATTAAATGTAAACAAAGATACATAAAAATGAGATAATAGTAGTATTCCGTAATTGTAAAACTATGGGTAGTACTAATATATCTTTGTAGTTTTCAACTATTCTTAGAGTTCTTCAAAAGTTTTTTTCTTTATGTTATTTACATAAAGAAAAATAAGTGTATAGTAAACTAAGTCACAATAATTTTATTGCTGATATGTTCTCTTTCTGAAATAAAGCACCTGGATCCTTCTAAATGCAAATTTTATTCCATTCTCTTCAGTAGTTTTATTTCCTATTTAATTTATTTTTTCACTTCTTTCATTTTTTTTATAATTTCCAGATTTTTTTTAAATTTTATGTTGAAAAGGGCTCCCTCTTGGTCCTCTTTAACAGAGCATTTAAACATTAGTTGAATACAAATAGATTATATGTACTGTGTTGTAACATATAAATATCTTTCAACTAGCTATGTAGTACTTCTTTACAGAAAAATGTCTTGAGGGTAGATAAATTATCTGTGTATTGTGTGCAACTGTTAACTGTGAGAGCTTACGTAGAAAAATAATATAGGCCCTTTTTTCTTACCTGAAAGAAAGTTTTATTTACTCATTATCTGTTCAAATGTTCCAGAGTCCTGAATGATAAAGTGTAGAAGAGATGTCCTAGATCTGAGAGATTCTTGGAGCAAAGTCTAACAACTTTCTGCCACTTCCAAAATAGAACTAACATTTTGCCGGTAGAATACTTGATTGTTTTTAGGAAGACTGCATACCAATGAGCCTACTAGTTCAGTTAACTACAAAATGTACTTCCGGGTAAGTCACTTAATCATCTCCTCTGAGGCACACTGAGCCCATTTTAAATACAATCTCCACATTAAATTAAAATTATTCACATATACCTCTACCACTCTGGACCTGGGAGCCCCAGGAGAACAAACACTTGTTTCTCCTTCCCACCCAGTCCTTATCAGAGTGCTTAGTACATAATTAATACTGATTAAATATTTATTCAATGACTCATTTAAGTGTATTGATTACTTGGACTTTTGGATGAACAGAGTTATTACCAGGAAAATGCTTTTTAAAAAGACCTGTGTGAGAGACACAGATGAGCCTACACGTGGTCCTTCTACATCTTCCTCTGCTCAGTCATGCTTGCGCCTTCCTTCCTCTCACAGGAATTGATCCCTAACTAACACTATGTACCACAAAGTCTGTTTCATCATCTGCTTCCAGAGATCCAATCCATGACTGCTGGAAAATAAAGTGTAAAACAAAACTGACTTCAAGGCAAAACACCTTAATGGTCTCTGATCAAAGGTCACATCCTTAAAGAGCCATTTGCTGACACCACCTCTAAAACAGGTCCCTGGATTACTCACAAACTCCTCTCTTCCTTCTTTCTCTTCTGTTGCTTTATTTTTCTTCCTAGAATCTGCTTGCCTACTGCCTCCATGAACTAGAAGATAAATTTCATAAAGCAAGGACTTTGACTTGTTCATCGCTGTATACCCAGTACCTGAGAGCACTGGATGGAATACAGTAGGCATTCAATACATATTTATTGAATGAATAAACTACGACTACATTTATTGTCCTGGAAGCATAAAGGGAAAACCTAGAAACCAGGTTCTATATGGTGAATATTTAATAAGAGTGTCTTATGGTCAACATTTTTAAAAAGTAATTATTGAATGTACCGAATAGTCTCAGCAGTTGATTGGATTCAGCAGTTAGCCCTATAAGCCTTTGTGCAATCATGGAAATAATTACAAATTTATGAATCCGAACAAATAAAAATCTCTGTGGCAGACCTAAAAGGATCATCATCCACCTTTTCCCACCACTGTATTTTGATTTGGTTTCCATGTAAGCTTTTTTTTATTGTGCTGCTTTGTTTTTAGAAAAAAACTCCAAGTGTATTTGTCTTAGGAAGATCTCACTCTCTCATAGACTAGAGAGGGAGATCATAACAGAGGGAAAATGCAGTGGCCAGGAAGAAAAGGAGATTACATTATTATATGTGGGCTCAGCCTACTAATTAATTCATTTTTTCACTTTAATATGCATTTCAAAGTATAGTAGTGTATAGGTGACTTTGAAAGCCTTGGAAATTGATCCAACCATCTAGAAAAGAGTTTAGAGCAGCTTTTCAACTCTGGCTGCTTGTTAGAGATTAAATTCTGTCTCTTCACACTTGACCTCCAGTAGTCCACACTTCTTACCTTGCACTTCCTACCTCACACTCCTCACTTCACACTTCCTATTTACCTCTCACAAATAGGAAACTCTAACAGTGTAATTCTATTCCCCTTCTCTCTTATCCTGTGTGCCAATAATATAAACTACACGTTACATTATTATTTTTGCTTTCAAATAGATGTTTTTAAGAAAATGAGAAGGAAAAAAACCTGTATTCTTTTATATTTACATATTTGTCATGTTTGTGCTACTTATTTTTCTGTATAGATTCAAGTTTTTGTACAGTTTTATTTTTCTCAGCCTGAAGCTTTTAGCTTTTCTAATGGTACAGTTCTGTTGGCCACAAATTCTCTCACCTTTAATTTTGATGAAACGGTTTTTATTCTACCTACATTTTTTAATAATACAGGGGTGGGATGGGAGGGACAAAAAAAATATATATATTATATATATATATATTCATTAGGTGTAGAGTACTGGATAGAGAAGTTTGGTCTCTCTCACTTTTTCTGCACTTTCAAGATATCATCTCATTGTCTTTTGGTCTCTATTGTTTTTGGCGGTCTATCCAACCATTATTCATAATATCATTCTCTACTTAATGTGACATTTTTATCTGGCTGCTTTTAAAATTATCCTTTTATCTTTGATTGTCAGCAATTTCACCATAATGTGCCTGGGTGTGGTGTTATTTGTATATGTGTTGGGATTTTTTTTTTTTTTGATTGTTAATTCTTTTTCTTGAGGATAACGGGGTTTTTTTTATTGTCTAAGTTGTTTTCCATCAAATTTGGGATATTTTGACCATTATTTTTCAAAATTTTTCTTGTCACACACTTTTCTCACCTTTTTAGATTCCAATTTCACATTATTAGACCATTTGATGTTTTCTGTAGGCCCCCAAAGCTCTGTTCATTTTTCTTCATTCTTTTTTCTCTATGTTCTCCATACTTTTTAAAATTAATCTGTCTTCAATTTCACTCACTCTCTATTCTGCCACCTCCAATCTGCTATGAAGTCCACCCAATGTATTATTTTTCAGCTACCATATAGTTTAGTTCTAGAATTTCAAAATTTATATGGTATGGAAAGAAAGAGAGAAGGTACAGAAAAAAGACAAAATGAAATCCAGTGAGAAAGAGGAGAGATTTACCTTTAGTTATAATGAAAGGAAGCATTTGTGAGAAAGTGTTGGTGTCACTGAAGTGAAGGTCATGATGAGTTTGAAAACTTGTGGCAGTGAAGGTAGATATACCAGTGAGCCTTGTGTAGAGTTGGGAGTGACCAAGGGATGTGATGTTTAAAACAGAGTTGCCATTTGGCAAATTTTCCAGTGAAGAAAACTTTCAGCTAGAAATATGTGGGGAATTTATGATTGATACAGTCAAGGAACTGAAATGTTAGGAAGTCAACTGGGCTCAGGAAGGTGAGAAAGTCTATAAGTCAAAAGATAAACTGGATACCAGTTTATATCAGAGGAAGAACTTTGGAGACGGCAGGAGGGAAATTAGAAGATGTACCAACAAATATGTAGAAAAGAGACCAAATGTTGATGGATACTTGGAAAAGAGAGCAGAACTTTTAGAAGGGCCTAAAATAAACAGTAATGGAACATGATAAAACAAGTCTTGAAGTTCTATTCAAGGATAAGAATACAGTTCTAGAGTTATGGCCCTGAATATTTAGCTCCTCCCAGCTCTAAGCATTCCGACAGCAAAACGATCTGCACAAATCATGTGCAATTCTCTTGAAGGTCTCTAACATAGGCTTAGATAGGCTGATGACAAACTCCATGTCAACAGCAATATGTAAACTGCCAAAGGATATTCTGTAAATGTCATGTTATGTATCTAACTAGCTTTGGGGTTCTCCAATTATCCTTAAACAAACTCAACATAATAACTTTTATAAATATATAGATGGAGGGTTTTTTCCAATTTAAAGAAGAAATTAATCTTACAAATATTTTTATCAATCAGCATGCATCTGAGTTTACTCATGAATAAAACAGAAACATGTATCCAGAGGCCCTTTTGCAGTGGGATTGTTACACTCAAATTTGGTTTATAAAAGCAGTCTGCCGGGCTCGGTGGCTCAGCCTGTAATCCCGTGCTTTGGGAGGCTGAAGTGAGTGGATTGTCTGAGCCCGCGGGTTCGAGACCCGCCTGGGCAACTTGGCGAGACCTCA
Organism: Tarsius wallacei; assembly: GCA_963574415.1. Taxonomy (NCBI): domain Eukaryota; kingdom Metazoa; phylum Chordata; class Mammalia; order Primates; family Tarsiidae; genus Tarsius; species Tarsius wallacei. The sequence goes on from CAUYQG010166747.1 coordinate 59,621, forward strand.
TCTCTACAATAAATCAAAAAAACTAGCCAGGCATGGTAGCGCACGCCTGTAGTTCCAGCTACTTGGAAGGCTGAGGCGGAAGGATCACCTGAGCCCAGCAGGTCGAAGCTGCGGTGGCCGGGAGCGGCCACTGCACTCCAGTCTGGGCAACAGAGTGAGACTCCCAACTCAAAAAAAAAAGCAGTCTGGAAAAATTTCAAGTTCTCCTCAGATTTTAGAGTAAATACAGCAATATTGAAGAGGAATATATATGTTAGATTTTGAACTCATCTTGAACAACATAGCTCCTTGGGAAAGCATCCCAGCCTCCTTCTTGCTTGCAAGCTATACAAGCAAACCGTAGCATGGTTTTAAAGAAAAAACTCCCTTCGCTATACAATACAATAAGATGATTATCTCATATACATTTGCCACAAAGGACCCTCTGAAGATAAGGCCAGTCACATTTATATTATGATTTGTACCCCTACAGTGTACTATTTTTTCTTTGACAAATATAAATTGCAATGTCTATTTCTTTTCTTTCTTTTTTTTCTTTTTTTTGCTCTTCTGATGTTCTTAGAGTACAATCTGTAGATACAAAGACCAATAAAACTTTGCTTACACCTATTAGGTACTAAAAAAGGATCTGTGGAGCAAATTGGTGTATGCAAGCAAAGGAAGACTGCTAATGTAGTCTAGCAAGAAAACTAATGCTGTAAACCCTTGAATCCAGGATCGATGACAAAATAATAGTTCATCTTCTCCATTCTGTTTCTCATGAAAAGTAAACAGTCAAGGAAATGAAATGTGATAAAACGGTCAGATTCTCTCTTTAAGCTGACTTTTGAAAAAGTCAGTCTTAATAAAATTTAAAAAGAGAGTCTTAATATTTCCACAATGGAGAAAATAAAGGAAATTTACTGACTCAACAAAATGCATCAAAGAGTTGACTAGATCAAAAAGTTGTAAAAGTTCTTGCAGCATTCCTAGGAACATGGAGGTATTGATAGTTGACCTCTACTGACAAATAATATCTCTTGACATATTATAATTATAGAGATTCATTCTAGAGTGACAAATAAAACAGAGATGTTGCAGTTGACATTAGCTACACCTTCGGAAGTTTGTGGTTCAGTCCTCTGCTCATGGCTGCTATTTTGTTGTATTTTGTTTGTTTTGTTTTATTTTATTTTATTTTATTTTATTTTTAACGTGCAGTACAATTCAGGGTCAAGTATACAAATGGTCATTATGCAGGTACCCTTGTTGGTGAAGTGTGCTCCCCACCTTGGCAGTTTCCCACTACTGCCAATTCCTTTCTTATAGTATTACGATAATTGCTCAAGGTCTGCTTATGAGTGACAGCATGTGATACTCAGTTCTTTGTTTCTGTGATAGATCATTCAGTATTATAGACTATAATTTCATTCAAGTTGCTGTGAAGTTCATAATTTTGTCCTTTTTTATGACTACGTAGTATTCCATCATGTATATGTACCACATTTCTTTTTTTAATTTTTTTATTTTAAAATTGTGGGGTACAATTCAGGGTTAGGTATCTAAATATTCATTGTGCAGGTACCCTTGTTGATGAGGTGTACCCCCCCATTCCCCAGGCAGTTTTCCACTACTGCCAATCCCACCTCTGTTTCCCCACCCCCCACGCCTCCGCAGTTTCCCATTACTGTCATTCCTTTTCTTATGGTATTATGATGGTAGTTTGAGGTCTACTTATAAGTGAGAACATGTGATAGTTCTTTGTTTCTGTGAAAGATCACTCAATATTATAGACTCTAAGTCCATCCAGGTTGTTACGAAGTTCATGATTTTGTTCTTCTTTATGACTGCATAATATTCCATTGTGTATATGTACCACATTTTTTAAATCTAGTCCTCTTTTGATGGGCAACACGGTTGAGTCCATGTTTTTGCTATTGTGAATAATGCTGCAATAAACATAGGTGTGCAGGTATCTTTTTTATAGAGTGATATGAGTTCTTCTGGGTATATTCCCAGTAGGGGGATTGCGGGTTCATATAGAAGGTCGATTTTTAGAACTTTTGGGAATTGCCACACTGTTTTCCACAGAGGCTGTACTAGTTTACACTCTCACCAACAGTGTAGAAGTGTTCCCTTTTTGCCATATCCTCTCCAGCATCTATTATTTTTTGAGTTATTGATGATGGCCATTCTGACTGGAGTTAGGTGGTATCTCAGGGTAGTTTATGGCTGCATACACTAACAGCTCTTCCAGTTACTTCGGTAGAAAACAAAAAGGGACAAAGAGTATCTCAGTTCAAGGAGAAGGAGAAAGTTGGTACATAAATACTGTGAACACGTTAAAAAGAAAAAACAGTTGTGAATCGGCAACGTATTTAATATGCAGAAATCACTGTAGCAGAAATCTTAAATAAATACATCCAGATTTGCCTCCCAAAATGATATAACTAGTCTGCTATAATAATGGCAATGGTATTATATTTCCTGTGCCCCACCGTATACCTGTGAGCTCTACCTGTGAGCTCATCATGACCCTTTACAGCCGTAGTGCTTTGCACTGGTGTATAATTTCCTTTGTGGACATAATGATTTGTCACGTGAGTCTTGTTTTGCTCATTATAGTAAAGATCTCCAAAAGAATATTCTTTTTCCTTTTTTTCCTGTGTCTCTACCTTTCTTTTTTCCTGTCTCTTCAGATTTCTTCCAAACCTTCTCTTTGTTTAGTCTCTACAGGGGTTGTCTCAATTCATATGTCTCTATCCTTATTTACAACTACTTTGCCACCTTTACCCTTAAATTCTGGGCTTTCTCATCGTCTTGGAGCTTTATTTGGTAAAGGGAAAAGCACTCCATGTAGCAGGAACAGTAAGTATTGGTCTTGGAGGATGGTTATAAGTTGACTTCAGTATGCCTCTTTTTCAGCACATCTCTGCAATACCGAACCCTGTGAGGAGATGGTGGTTTACTTTGAAAGTGATACCATTCACTTGGGGCAGGAAAAGAACGTCAGGTCTTGACTAGAGAGCTAGGGACTACATCTGATCTCAAGGGCTGGGACATGGAAGTAGAGGGGTTCATTCCAGATGTAGTACGTAGTCTAGACTAGAAACCCTTGGACCCATCTTTCTGCCATGACATAGTATAAATGCATGGGAAGACTGCGTACTTAAGACCTAAAATAGATGGTAGCTTTGCGAGTACAATCTAGGAAGGATTGGATGACTTTAAATGAGCAAAACAATTTTAATTATCATAATACCATAAGAGAATGATTGGCAGTAGTGGGAAACTGCCAGGAGGGGGGCAGGGAAGCAGGATTGGCAGTAGTGAGAATCTGCCTGGAGAAGGGGGAGTCACACCTCATTAACAAGGATACCTGCATCATGAACATTTGTATACCTAACCCTGAATTGTACCCCACGTCTTTAAAATAAAATAAATTAAAAGAAAAAGTAAAAATAACTAAAAAAATTTTAAAGTGTTAACAGCTATTAAAAAAAAAAAAAGAAAAAAAAAGGACTTTTATTTCATTGGTGCCACAGTAGAGAGCAGGGAACACGTCTACACTGTTGGTGGGAATGTAAGCTAGTTCAAACTTTGTGGAAAGCAGTGTAGCATTTTCTCAAATAACTAAAAATTGAGCTTCTATATGACTCAGCAATCCCACTTCTGGAAATATACCCAGAGAAACAAATTGCTCTACCAAAAAAATACCTGCACATGTATGTTCGCTGCAGCACTAGTCACAATAGCAAAAACATGGAACCAATTCAGATGCCCATCAACAATGGATAAAGAAAATGTGGGACATATATATGGTGGAATACTGTCAACCATAAAGAACAAAATTAAGTCCTTTGCAGCAACATGGATGCAGCTGGTGATCATCATTCTAAGTGAAATAGCACAGAAGCAAAGAACTGAATACTGCATATTCTTACCAAGAGTGTGCCCTGATCACTGGTCACATGAGCACAAAGATGGGAACCACAGACCCTGGACACTGCTAAAGGAGGGAGAGAGGAAGGAAGAATAAGAGGCACACAGCAACCACTGGGTAGCAGGTCCACTATCAGAGGAAGAGAGGGCCCGCTAGAAGGCCAACCTGCATGCAATTTACTTACATACTAAACCCTCACATGTACCCCACAACTCTAAAATAAAATAAAATAAATTTTTAAAAAAGACTTTCACCTCTAACCCAGGACCGTGGATATGGTCAGTGGCCCTAGATCTCCCAAACTCTCCTCTTTGGTGAGTATATATCTCCCCAAGTTGCCAGCTTCCTGAATTTAAGTGACATATGTCTCTGCAGAGTTGCCAGCCATGGGCTGGCATGGCACCTGGTGGCCTGGCATCAGTGTTTCAACAGCATAAAGGCAGTAATTACTAAAAATAAATAAACAAGAGGACGTTTGGTAGACTGAGCAGGTTTCCTGGATTTCTGTCGGTAAAAGATGATCAAATTAGACTTGGATCCTGAGATGGTGCAAGCACTACTGGAGCTCTTGGAAAAATCCCCAGAGGGAGAGCATGAGGGAGAGGTCAATTATATTGTTCATGATAGACAGAGTGGGACTCCATGACATTTAATGTGAATATTAAAAGTAATGAGCTGCTGCTCTATGCCCTGAGCCAAAGCAGTTGCTGCCCCTAACCAACCCAGAGGTCACAGGCAGACAAGCCTACACACACCAAGTCCTGGCAGCTCTCTCTTTCCCTCTGGAAGGAGCCATAGGGGCATGTTCAGAAGTATGCAAGGCAGACTAGGAGAACTGGAAGTTAATACCCCAGGAGTGACCCTCAGCCAATGAGGGTTGGAACTCGAGGGGTAAATGTCTCAAATCCCTGACTTCTCAAGGAGATAGTTCTCAGGTATGAACCACTGTCTCTCAGAAGGTCTCTGGAAGAGTGAGACTCGGTTGCCCATGGCAGTAATCTACTCAATTGTGGTTTCCTTAGTGCCTTTGCCTTCCTTCCCTGTCTTGCTTCTCCGCTCCCTCATGGAGCTTCCTGGAACTAGTTGTCTTACCCTCAAATAAAGAGAAGAAGAAAAGAAAAAGCAAATGACTTGTATCCAAATCCTTGCCTCGGGGTCTGCTTTGGGAGAAATAAAACTAAAACAAGCCTAAGCTATGAAGAGGGACATTTCTGTTTAAGCTCTGCACATCTGGCTACCTACTAGACTCTTATTTAAAAATTAAAGAGATCTTATCAGGTCTTTAAATGCTTTTGAATAAATGAATGAGGTACCTAAAAAGTTTAAATAGCTACCACATCTTCTATCTTATAATCAATGCATTCTGTTTATTGGGTAAAAGCAAACTGGTGACAACTATTATAACCAGTGAAAAGTGGTACCTACTTCTAAAAAAGATGTCCATTTAGCTTTTAGCATAGTGAGAAGCATAGATGAACTCACAGCCTAAGCCTATCAAGAGTTCACTGAGGAATTATTTGCCATAAACACAAGCACACATACATGCTCACACACATGCACATACATGCACACATATGCACAATGTTATACAAAGCAACAGCAACACTATGTTTACTGTGAAGAGATACAACACAAAGGCAAAGAAAGTACCTTTTCACTCTACACAAAAACATTCAACAAATCCCATTCAGGCTGTTGAAACAAGCTTAGAGAGAGAATTGACTAGCCGCTGTCAGCAGAGAAATATCTGAGACCTAAAGTTGAAAGACAATAGCTCCAAACATAAATTTTTTCCCTTACTTCTCCCTCTAATTTTTATATTTTCCTATCTTTTTCTATCACTCCTTCAAATTAACACATCTCTAATAGGTCAAAGAATGGTAGAACATCAGTATATTTGGGGTTTTTTTTGTTTTTTTGTTTTTTTGTTTTTTGGTGTCTTAGGTAATACAACACTTTTTTATATATAGTTATTTTTGAGTTAAAAGGGTCATAATGTACCATCAGAGTAGAGTGAGAGGTGAGTCTCTCTAATGGAGACAATATTCCTGTGGAGTCATCCCGAGCAGAGAAAGCTTCTGGGGCAGGAACAGACGTCTGGGAGACAGGTTACAAACCAAAAAGGGGAAAAAACTCCTTCCTTTCTCTGTTCCAGGTACAGATGGAGCTTCAACTAATTAAAGCATTAAAATGTTCGATGGATTCCTAGTGGCTGGAGGTTTAGGGGTGATGTAGGGAGTGGGTAGTGGCAAATAGGTAGGAATGGGTAGCTGACTGCAGGCATAGAGGCAGGCTGGGGGGCAGAGGAGGGAACCAAGACCCTGGACAATGTCTTGAAGTGTCAGTGGTCAGTTATTCTGTGCTCTACTTCCTGTCCAAGGTGCCCTAACCTTCAGTAAAGTTTAGTTCAAACTTTGCAGTATGGACTTAGCTGGGAGGATTCAGAGAGAGGATTAATGCAGGGGAGGCCATGCCCTGCTAAGTCCTGAGTGGTGTTAAGAGGAGCAAGCAGCAGGAGAGCAGAAGAGAGTTTGTCTTAATATCAGGGAAAACAGAGCAGAAAGACACAGGGAGCCAGTTCCTACAGAAAGCAGCATTTCAGAAGAGTTTTTAGAAATAACGAGAATAACTCTTAAGTCCCCGGGTCCCCACAGTGGGCATGGCTGAACATTTCCCAGAAGTCCTCAGTTATATGCAGTGGGAATCTATTTGTTCTTCATGTTGATGAGGGCATCAGATAGCCCAAGAGACGGAAGTGACCTCTCCCTCTCTTAAGAGTCCATTGCAAATAGTGCCAAGACATTTCTCATCTCCCAACTATTTGGCAGGAAAGAACAAATACCATTTATCAATTATAGTGTTGGTTTATTTCCATGACCAAGGTTAATGATTTATTCATTTTAACTAGACTGATGTGTTTACATGAATCATTAGGGTCCAGGAATTTTTAGAAATGTTAATTTCGAACACCTTGAATTTCTCCTCGACCTTGGCATTTGTAAATTTAATTCATCAATCTGTGAATTGTTTTCTGCCATTTGGACATCAGCTTGTTGGACTTTGCCTTTCAATGTAAATCTGTTAGGGTTCATCGATGAGTGTGAAATTCTAATTTTTCTCAACCTCCATTTCTAGAGCCCCATTCTCTACACCAACCAAAACAAAACCTACACATAGATTATTGAAATGCATTGAAAATGGAACATTGAATAAGACTATGTTTCTGAAATGTTGAGATTGGGGCCCTTTCTTGAAAAAGCTCTTATATACCGAAAGTCCAAATCTCTTGACCTTCAAAAAACATGAGCGACAACTCTGTAGCCAGCCCTTGGCCTAATTCAGTTGAGTCCCAGAGCTGACATTATTTATGGAAACATAAGCGGTTGGTTGGATGAATGCCCAGGGACCTTGGCATCGTAGGTACTTAAATAAATCAAATGATCCAGAAAACCAGTATTATGTGAGACCTACACTTGAACTGCCACCTCCCCCAGGCCCACTGGCAGATCCAAAGGGCAGGGAGGATCTTCATCCATTACAAGGGAGAGCAGCGTAAGGGAGAATGAGGGAGCCCAGCCAGGCATGCCCAGTGTTTAACGACATGGAGACCTTGTAATATCATGACAGAGGGCAGAGAAAGACCGTGCCCTCCAGAAATAAGAAATGCTGATTAAAGTGTTGCCGGTGCAAACTTGGCTTCTGGAATCCAGGCTGTTCCTCGGGATCCTGCCCTGAAGCTTTACTGAAGCATACTTGCATTTTTAATCAGGTTTGAGTTTTCATTATTTCTGTCGTTGTACTAAACACCCTGTGGCTTAATTTTCAAAAAAATCTGGTTATCTTGCAGTCTCAAACATTTCTCAGAAATCTGCCCCCAGGAAAAAGAAATCCTACTTGAACATATTTAAAAAATGCAACCTCACCATCTAAAAACTCAGGAGAGAGACAAAAAGACCAAATTGAATAGTGACCAAATAAAAGCTATCTTGTTTATTCCATACTTTAATATTCTTTCTTAAAGCAAATTTAAGGAGTCCAGCCTCTTTTCTATTAGACAGATCTTCCAGCAAGATCAGCAGGAAATTGGAACTGCTGTATTAGGATATTTAGATCATAAGTCTCCAAAACTGGAGCCACATCTGTCTGCTGGTTCAGTGAGAGACCCATGAAAGCTGTATCAATAAGCACAATAGCAACCCCAGCAAATGTGCAGTGAGTTACAGCTCGAATGCATTCAAGATGGACTTCACTTCCTTAGGAGTTAATTACATGCTGTGCAAATAGCTCAGCTCACACTTTCTAATTCCCTATTCCAGTCAGGGTAACCCTGGACTTGCAGCCTCTTGCTCTGCTTCATGACTGGGTGTTGATTTGAAAACTAAGAACAACTAACGAAAAGGTCAGCCCCAAAGGAAAAGCAAGGATCTCACCTCTCTAACCTCCTTCTTTGAGTCTCTATGGATTTTATCCTTTTATAAATATAGTCCCCACTGTCCAGAACATTGGAACAAATAACGTTTCCCACTGGTATTTAACTTCAAAGTTTCAAGTCATTGAAAATGTGATACCTGGCAAGCCATGGTCTTGTTCATCGAAATTCAGATGCCGATGGGAATAAATTTGATGTTGGGAAAGTTTGGGGTATGGAAGTGAGAAGAGAGACCAAGAGAGAGAAATGTCCCCACATAGCCACATCTAGCTTTAAAAAGACCCTCAAAAATGTGTCGCTACATATAATTGAAGGTACTGCCCAATCACAGTGTTTAGCCACCCAGCAGTCACTTTTTTAAAGAGAACTGCCATGCAGTAGTGGACCCACACTCCCTCACCTGTGAGCCATGTTGCCATCCCCAATATTGGACCACAGTTCCCTGGGGCAGAAGTAGCCAACCTCTAGGCTGGGCAGAGATCTCTGCCCCCATAGGAGCCTAGAGTGGAAATAACTTCCAAAACAGGAATGTGCTGAGCAACTTGAATTGTGCAGTAGAACCAAATGCAGAAAGATTGTGAGATAAAGACATGACAAGGGTCCAGAGAGTCAGAGTCATAAGGGATTCAAATATCTGAGTAAGCAGAAGCAGCTACACCATAGAGAGGGGCCAAGGGGCCAGTTCCTAGAAAGAGGGGTAAAATAAGAAGACACCAAAAAGAAGTATAATTGGAAAGTCACGTTAAAGGCTCTGTAGTAGAGAGACGAGCTCTTCTGTTTTGTTTTGTTTTGTTTTTTTTTTTGAGTTGGCGTCTCACTCCATCGCCCAGACTGTAGTGCAGTGGCCGCTTCCGGCCACCGCAGCCTCAACCTGCTGGGCTCCCGCGATCCTTCCGCCTCAGCCTTCCAAGTAGCTGGAACTACAGGCGCGCGCTACCACACCCGGCTAATTTTTTGATTTATTGTAGAGATGAGGTCTCGCCAAGTTGCCCAGGCAGGTCTCAAACCCGCGGGTTCAGGCAATCCACTCACCTCAGCCTCCCAAAGGCGCGGGATTACAGGCTGAGCCACTGAGCCCGGCTCAGAAGAGATTCTTAAATACAATTCAAAATCATAAAGATTGATAAATTTTTATAATTTTTGTAAAGTATGCATGATAAAAATTACTATAAATAGAGTAAAAGACCAAGACACAGACTTGAGAAGACAGATACTATTAGACACCTATTGAATTAATAAATAATGGACTAAAAATATACTAGATAAAGTATACATATAGAAAATTCTCAAAGGAAGAACTTTTTATAAACAATGCATATATTTTAATAATAATCTGGAAATGCAAATGTGAAATGATATAAAACAATCTTACACACATAAAATTAACACAAATTTAAAAGTTAAAGTTGATGACTTCAAAGTGATGGTGAGGAGATGGAGTAAAGAAAACATTTCCACTCAGCTGGTGGGAGTATAAAAGTTACAGGCACTTTGGGAAACAATTTGTAAATGTCACATAAATTTGTGTATTTGTCAAAATTAGGGGATAACATCTAGCTAAATGGTTTAACATGGAAGGGTCCAAAAACAAACATCTCAGTGAAAATAAGTTACAGAATACATCATACACATTTATTTAAAATCTCTGCAATGTTATAGTGTATTTTGTTAATGAGGACATAAATGCATAGCTAACCAACGACAACTTTCATGTAAATGACAAATGAAAGGTCAGGCTTACCTCTGGTAAAGGAGAACACTTGATAGAATCGGGACAAGTGTGAGTAGGTCAAAGAAGAGATGTAAAAACGTTTCAGTTTTATAAAATAAAATTTTTACAGTAAAAAATTAAATACTGACTAATGTAAATATATAAAACACTTCTATATAATATTCATTATGAAAGCAAGTGTATTTTAATTTAGAAAAATACAGTTACATTGTTAATATTTACCAGAACTCTTAAAGTAAACAGAGTCCTCTTAATTACATATTTTTTAAAATTTGGGTAATTTGGAAAAACAAACTAATGTGACCATGACAAATTAGTCATCTATAAACCAAGAGTTATCAAAAACAATAAAAGAACAACCATTTTATTTTATCTAATGGGTACAATTTGTAATCAGGAACACACACCAGTTATATGGAAAAAGATAAAATTAGGCATTTTCCTAAAAAAACTCACAAATAACAAACACGTGAAATTATACATAAACTCGTTTAAAAAATAATTTATTGTGGTGAAAACGACATGCGAGAAAATTAGCAGTTAAAAGAATAATTAAATGACAATTTTATATTCACAAGGTCATGCAATCACCACCTTTATATAGTTTCAAAACATTTTCATTATGACAAAGTGCCCATTAGGTAATTTCGCCCCATTCCTTGCTTCCTCCAGGTACTGGTAATCTGTGTTACTTCTCTACGTATTTTCTATTCTGGATATTTGATATAAAGGAACCATGCAAAGGTGATCTCTGTTGCCTGGCTGCTGTAACTTAGCATCATGTTTTCAAACATTATTTGAACATATTTCATATCCATTTTAGCCTGTGTTGGTTCTTCTTCTTTTTTTAAACTTATTTTATTCTGCTTAATGAGATTTATCCTCTTAATATTTTAAGAATACAATACAATACTATTAACTACAGGCACAGTGTACTGCGTATCTCTAAAACATATTTACCTTGCATAATTGAGTCTTCTTGCATGTTGTTTAGAAACTCCACATTTGCTGGGCACGGTGGCTCCTGCCTATAATTGCAGCACTTTGGGAGGCAGAGGCGAGAGGATTTTCTGAGTCCATGGTTTTGAGACCAGCCTGGTCAACTTGGAAAGGCCTTAACTCTACAATAAATCAAAAAATTAGCCTGGCATGGTGGTGCATGCAGGTGGTTCCAGCTACTTGGAAGGCTGGGGTGGAAGGATCACCTGAGCCCAGCAGGTCAAGGCTGCTGTAGACACTGTACTCCAGCCTGGGCGACAGAGTAAGACTCCAACTTAAAAAAATAAAAATAAAAAATAATTCACATTTCCCCCAACTGCTAGCCCTTGCAACCCCCATTCTATGCTTGATTCTTTAAGTTTCAGTATCTTGTATACGTTATATGCAGTATTTGCTCTTCTGTGACTGGCTTATTTCATTTGGTTTTGTTCATCCATGATGTTGCATATGGCATCTATTCATTAAGACTGACTAATATTCCTTTGTATGTATATACCACATTTTATTTATCCATTCACCCATCAATTGCCAATTAGGTTGTTTCTACATCTTGGATATTTTGAATAATGCTGCCATGAACACAATATCTCCTCAAGATTCTTATGCCAAATCTTTTGGATAAATGCCAAAAGTGAAATTACTGGATTGTACAGTAGTTCTATTTTTATTTTTCTGAGGAAGGTTCATATTGTTTTCCATAGTGACTGCACTGTTTTTGCATTCCTATCAACAAATTGCAAAGGTTCTAATTTCTTAATATTCTCATCAATAATTACTATATTTTTACTTAATATAATAGCCATCCTAACAGGTGTAAGTTGAAATCTCATTGTAGTTTATTTGCATTTGTATTTTCTTATTGATTAGTGAGGTAGATTTTGGGAATTTCATTGAACGTGTAAACTGCCTTGTGTTGAATAGGCAATTCGTGAGTATGAGATTCCTTTCCATTTGTTATCTCCTTTCATTTATTTCACTAATATTTTGTAGTTCTTCAGTGTACGTCTTCTTCCTCCTTAGTTAAGTTAATTTTCCAATATTTTATTCTTTTTGGTGTTATGTTTTATGGATTAATAATATTTTACCATATGCCTATATCACAATTTGTGTATCCATTCATCTGTTAGTGGGAATTTGGATTTTTGTCTACCTGTTGGCTATTATGAGTAGTGCTGCCCGTACATGTCTTTGATTAACTGATTTTAATCCATTTGAGTATATATCTAGGAATAGAACTGTGGGTCATATGGTAATTCTGTGTTTAACTTTTTGTGGAAATGCCAAACTGTTTTTTATAACAGTAGATTTTTTTTTTTTTTTTTGAGTTAGAGTCTCACTCTGTCGCCCAGACTGGAGTGCAGTGGCCGCTCCCTGCCACCGCAGCCTGGACCTGCTGGGCTCTGGCGATCCTTCCGCCTCAACCTTCCAAGTAGCTGGAACTACAGGTCCGCGCTACCACGTGTGGCTAATTTTTGATTTATTGTAGAGATGAAGTCTCGCCAAGTTGCCCAGGCGGGTCTTGAACCCGCGGGCTCAGGCAATCCACTCACCTCAGCCTCCCAAAGCACGGGAACCGAGCCCGGCTGAATTTTTTACATTTTATATTCCCATCAGCAATGCACAAGTGTATCAATTTATGTACATCCTTTCCAACACTTGCTGATTTTGTTTTTTCTCCTGGTTTATGTGAAGTGGTATTGTATTTTGATTCTGATTTATGATTTTCTAATGACTAAAGCTGAACAACTTTTCATGTGTTTATTGGTCATTTGATTATCTCTCTGAAGAAATTTTTATTCAAGTCTTTTACTCACATTTAATTAGGTTATTTGAGTTTTGGTTGTGTTGTAGGTGTCCTTTAGATACCAGGGGTGCCAAAAAAAAAAAAAGTATACACATTTAAGCAGTTATTTATGTATTACTTTTTGAAGCTGAATTGAATTAAGGTAGCAATGTGTGATTGCAGAAATCAAACGTGACTTGCATTCATCTTCTGTTATCAGTATATATTATTAAAATTTTAAGACAGTTTTTTCCTTTCTTAAAATGTGTATACATTTTTTGCACCCCCTATATTCTAGATATTCAACACTTACCAAACATATAATTTGGAAATATATTCTTTCATTTATGAGTGTTGTCTTTTCACTATCTTGGTACTGTCTTATGATGCACAAATATTTTTAGGTCTTTTTTTTGTTTTTTGGTTTTTTTGTGAGTTGGAGTCTCACTCTGTCGCCCAGACTGGAGTGCAGTGGCCGCTCCCGGCTACCGCAGCCTCGACCTGTTGCTGGGCTCCGGCGATCCTTCCACCTCAGCCTCCTGAGTAGCCGGAATTACAGGCACGCGCTACCATGCCCGGCTGATTTTTTTTTTAAATTTATTGTAGCGATGAGGTCTCGCCAAGTTGCCCAGGCGGGTCTCGAACCCTCAGGCTCAGGCAATCCACTCACCTCAGCCTCCCAAAGCACAGGATTACAGGCTGAGCCACCGAGCCCGGCTATTATTTTTAGTTTTGATGATGTCTAACTTATCTATTTTTGTTGCTGTTGTTGTTCGTACTTTTGGTGTTATGTATGGGAATCCATTGCCAAACACAAGGTCATGAAGATTTGCACCTATGCTATCTTCTCAAAGTTATAAAATTTTACAATTATATTTAGGCTATTAATCCATTTTTAAAAATTTTGTGTGCTTTTTGAGGTAGGGATATTACTTTATTGTTTTGTGTGTAGTTATCTAGTTATCCAGAACTCTAAACTTATTTTTAATGTGTTCAAAGTAAAACCTCAACAATATTCCATAGGTTCCTTATATTTGACAAAATATGACTTTCTTGAAATTAGGAAAACTGCTAGAGGTCTCAGTAGAAAAATGCTATCAAATTTTTCCTAAGACTATAAGTATTAAATCTTTATAAATACAAATATTAAAATACATTATAAATAGAAATACTAAAACACTTTGTTTCATCTTTTGAATTTGAAAATACTAACACCATATGACCTAATAGCTTTCAAGTGGCATCCAAGTGTGTAAACTAGAGAGATCACTGAATGTCAGAAAAAAAGGAATAGAAATACGTGAATTGCAATTTTTTCATCATGTAAAAGATTTAACACAACCAAATCTCTCTTCTAATTTAAATATGTGAACAAATCCATAGCAATCAAGATATTTAAATTACAAAATCTTATTTAGATAAAAAAGTCAATCACAAACATCATAAATTCACTTATGTAAATTTAAAATCACATAATAAGCAATAATATATATTATATATAACAAAAGCATGACAGTATAATTATTTTATTAAAAAGTAGACTATATGTATTAACCTTGTAATTATTATGTAAAGTCAGTCAGTCACAGAAGAACCAATACTGTATGATGCCTGTATGATGCCTATTTTGTATACCTTATATAAGGTATACAAAATAGGCCAACAGGTAGAGGCAGAGGGGTGAATGGCAGTTCCCAGGTGCTAGCGGGGAGGTAAAAAATGAATGAAGTATTGCTGCCCAACAGGTTTCAGTTATGCAAGATGATTAAGTTCTGTACATTAGCACCTTTATAGATAAGATTATTGTAATGTGCACTTACAACTTTTTTCAGTTGGTAAATTTCATTTTAAGTCTTACAAAAAAATTTCAAAGAGACAAAAAGGTTGTTAGTGTCAATAATGTCTGATTCTAAATAAAGTGAAGGGAATGAAAATGGGAGAGGTTGGATACATGAAAATTAAAATTTTATTTAACTATATTATTTTAAAATAATGAAGCATATGGAGATGATGCAGAGAAAAGGGAACACTTCTACACTGTTGGTAGGAGTGTAAACTAGTACAACCTCTGTGGAAAATAGTGTGACTATTCCTAGAGATCTAAAAATCAACCTTCCATACAACCCAGCAGTTCCCTTCTGGGAATATACCTAGAGGAACTCAAATCATTTTATAAAAAAGATACCTCAATAAGCATGTTTATTGCAGCATTGTTCACAACAGCTAAAACATGGAACCAACTGTGCTAGCCATTGAAATTGGACTAGATTTTAAAAACTTGGTACATATACACAATAGAATACTATGCAGCTGTAAAGAAGGATAAAATTATAGAGTTCACAGCAACTTAGATGGAGTCTAATTTAGAGTCTATAATATTCAGCGATCTATCACAGAAACAAGGAACTGAGTACCACATGTTCTCACTCATAAGCAGACCCTGAACGTTTATCATAATATTATAAGAAAGGAATTGGCAGTAGTGGGAAACTGCCTGGGGGAGGGGTCACATAACGTCAATCAAGGTACGTGATCTCAAACAAGGTGAAGTGAGGACCAAAGGTAGACACAAAGTTTACCTGTAAAATGACTACTTATATACCTAATCCTGAATTGTACCCCACATCTTTTTT